>JALIZF010001165.1:0-164522 GCA_029948255.1 Telmatactis stephensoni
GGATTACCCTACCTTACCAGTGATTACCCTACCTTGGAAGTGATTACCCTACCTTGCAGTGTTTACCCTACCTTACCGGTGATTACCCTACCTTACAGTGATACCCTACCTTACAGTGATTATCCTACCTTAGCGGTGATTACCCTACCTTACGGTGATTACCCTACCTTACGGTGATTACCCTACCTTACCGGTGATTACCCTACCCTTCCAGTGATAACCCTACCTTAGCAGTGATTGCCCTACCTTACTAGTGATTACCGTACCTTACCGGTGATTACCCTACCTTACCGGTGATTATTGTACCTTACCGGTGATTACCCTACCTTACCAGTGATTACCCTACCTTACCAGTGATTACCCTACCTTGGCAGTGATTACCCTACCTTACTGGTGATTACCCTACCTTGGCAGTGATTACCCTACCTTACCGGTGATTACCCTACCTTGGCAGTGATTACCCTACCTTACTGGTGATTACCCTACCTTACCAGTGATTACCCTACCTTACCAGTGATTACCCTACCTTACCGGTGATTACCCTACCTCGGCAGTGATTACCCTACCTTGGCAGTGATTACCCTACCTTACTAGTGATTACCCTACCTTACCAGTGATTACCCTACCTTACCGGTGATTACCCTACCTTGGCAGTGATTACCCTACCTTACCAGTGATTACCCTACCTTACCGGTGATTACCCTACCTTACCAGTGATTACCGTACCTTACCGGTGATTACCCTACCTTACTAGTGATTACCCTACCTTACCGGTACAGGTTCTGAAGCGTGACGGTCGGCCATGTTTGGGGCAGCTCTGCTATTTTTCTCGATTTTTGCTTGTTGCTGTGTAAGCTGTAGAGCTTCTACATGCTTTATTACTAATACTGGTTTATGCCAAGGAAATGGTGACGTCCATGTTCAATATATATATTTTTATTTATGGAGAAAATGCCTATCGTTCTCCTGACCTACTGTTGGATCGCCATTTCGCAAGACCTCTACATTGGCTTTCTGGATCTGCTCGGTTTCATTTTCAGCGTTTCAGAACAAAGTATTTACAACGAAGAATGAACTACTGTTCCAACTGTACAAGTTCATTTAACCCAGCCTTGATGATATTGGTCTGCTCTATGGACACTGGTGTCTCCCGAAATCCCGGTCCTTCCACCTCGAGTTCTTCGACAAGCAAGATAAGTATATTTAATAATGTACCTGCCTTTGTAAACTCCCGAAATGGATTGGTTATGGGACAGTGGAACATAAATCACCTTACCGACGCTAAGTTCGAACAGATTAAACTTTTTCTTTCCACAAATAATAACATTGATGTCCTTTGCCTTATTGAGACATTTCTGAAACCATCGACTCCTGATTGTGTGTTCTCAATTCCAGAATATCGTTTTTTTCGCAAAGACAGACATGGTCCTAAAAAAGGCGGGGGTTTACTTGTCTACGTCAGGGAATCCTTGGTAGTTAATAGACTGGCTGACATCGAAGAAAGCGACCTTGAAATTCTATGGCTCAAGTTAAATCCTTTCAAGTCAAACAGACCTTTCCTTTTCGGAACTGTCTATCGGCCTCCATCAAGTGATACACAACACGATCTTCGTATTGAAAAGAACATTGAGACTGCATATTTAAAGAAATGGAAACTCACATCGTTGGAGACTTTAATGTAGATTTCTTAAAGAAAGGCTACAAGAAGCATTCCCTCATAAAGGCATTGTTTTCAATGAATTTTAATCAACTTGTCAAAACAATCACAAGACCAATTTCTGGTTCATGCTTGGACCATGTTTATTCTTCTCATCCAAAGCATATTCCTGATCTTGCCGTTGTGGACGTTGGGCTCTCAGACCACCTTCCTATTTTCTTTCGACGTAAGTATCACAGCAAAAATCAAGATCAAGAAAAGAACTTTTCCATAAAATATCGCTCATCAAAAGGCTTGAATTCAAGCGAATTTTTGCAGACCTTAAACACTGTCCCGTGGGACATCCCATTCATCTTTGATGATATTGACGATACATGTTATGCATTTGAATCGCTGCTGATGGACGTCTTGGATAATTACGTGCCACTAAAAGAAAAACGCGTCAAAAGGAAAACCCAGCCTACATGGATGAACAAAGAAATCTTAAATAGCATCAAAAAGCGTGACAAGTTGCTAACATTGGCTCGAAAATCATATTCACCAGAACTTTGGATGAAATATAAACAAATGAAATTCAAGACCATAAATTACATTAAAACAGCAAAGCGGAACTTCTTCTCCAAAACTATTGAAGAAAACAAGGGCAACCCTCGCGGTATATGGAAATGTCTGAATACTTTAAGTGGGAAATCTAAAGAAACAACAAGAATTCAAGAGCTAAACACTTCTTCTGGCAGAATCCAGGACTCTTCCTTGATCGCAGAATCATTGAATGAATTTTTTTGCAAACATTTCGTCGAATATTAGGGGAATGACTACAAGCAACCAAGCTACCTTTGAAAATGAGAACTTAGTACTTTCATTACATCTCATCTTGGCGACAACGAATCTTTTATCATCCCAAATATTTCCTGCAAGGATGTTTCTGACTACATCAAACACATCCCAAATAATAAGGCAACTGGTCCCGATGGCATTAGCGTCAAGATTTTAAAATCGATTGCTACACCGAAACTGCTTAGAACTTTGACTGGTATCTTCAATATGTCAATAAACACCAACAAATTCCCTTCACAATGGAAAACAGCTTTGGTAATACCTTTGTTCAAAAGCGGTCAACGCGACGAATGCTGCAATTATCGTCCAATTTCACTTCTGCCCATTATCTCCAAAATCCTAGAAAAACATGTGGCGAAGTCTTTATGGTCCTATCTTCATTCAAACAACCTTATTTATAGATTTCAATCAGGCTTCAGAAGAAACCACTCAACTGAAACAGCGCTTGTACACCTAACTGACCGGATCCTGTTTGACCTAGACAACGACAAACCAACAGGTCTTATTTTCATCGATTTCAAAAAAGCGTTCGATCTGGTTAATCATAGAGTCCTGCTGAATAAGCTGAACCTGTATTTCAACAATGAAGCTTCCGTATCATGGTTTGAGTCTTATTTAGGAGGACGGAATCAACGCCTAAAAGTTAATGGTTGCACATCTTCGGTACTGCCTTTACAGCAAGTAGTCCCCCAAGGGTCAATCGTTGGGCCGATCTTGTTTCTGCTTTTTATAAATGATATGCCTCTTTATACATCTAATTCTAAGATTGACATTTATGCTGATGACGCTTCCCTCTCCCTTAGCAAGAAATGGAATAGCCCGTCATCGCTTTCGTCTTCGCTTCAGGATGATATCGATAGTATCTTGCACTGGTGCAATCAGAACCAAATGGTAATAAATGAACAGAAAACTAAATCAATGCTTGTAACAGGCAAACGCCTTGCTAAGAAACTCTCAAGCACTGAACTTAATATCGTTATAAATGGTAACGATGTTGAACAAATAAACAATCATAAAGTTTTGGGCGTCATTCTTGACACTGATTTAAGTTATGAAGATCACGTTGACGAATTGTCTACCAAGTTATCAAAGAAAATTGGGCTTCTTCGTCATATCAGCCCTTACCTGAATCAGCCGCAAAGGGAGGTCTACTACAATACAGTCATCAAACCATGCATTAGTTACTGTTCTACGATATGGTCCTCATGTAATAGTGATTTAGTACAACGAATTATGAAGTACCAGAAACGAGCTGCAAGGATCATCTTAAGTGCAGACACTTACGCCCGCTCTGTCAACCTATTCAATAAACTGTGTTGGATTCCTTTTTATCAAGAAGCATACATAAATAGATGTTCTATTGTTTACAATAGAATTCATGATAATTGTCCTGATTATTTCAAAGATTTGTTTCAGGTGAACTCTGATGTAAGCTCAAGAGCAACTCGTTTTTGTAAGCTGAACGCCAGGTGTCCACTATATAAAAGGGAAACGGAGGGTGGCCGTACAGTCAGTGTCCGTTCAAGCAAAGAATGGAACAGTCTAAGCAAAGCGTTAAAAGAGTCATCGACGAAAAAGGAACTAAAAAGACAATTATACAAAATCGAACTAAAAAAGCAGGTCGATAATGAACGCTTTGGTTAATTATATCAAGTTTTATTATTATATTAGGTTTTAAGAATATTCACATCAATAGTATAGCCATGAAATTAATTAATCAATCATTTCTTATGAAATTTTTTTTAATTGTAAACTTTTATCGACAAATTTGTATTCAGCGATTACACCAAATTGTCATTTATTTATTTATTTTTCTTTTAGACCAATGTTATTGATTAGACCAAATTGTCTTTTGATAGACAAAATCGTATTCATTGATTAGGCTTAATTGTTTTTAAGCTATATATACTTTTTACCAAAATTTTTAATTTCATATTACATATATATCTATATATTTATTATCTAGCAATATTTATATTTATCTTTTGTTAATTATATATATATATTTTTTCCTTTGAGGGCCACAAGTTTATCAGTACTTTGTATCTGTCAAGTGCTACCCTCGTAAAATAAAGTTATTACTTACTTACTTACCGGTGATTATTATACCTTACCGGTGATTACCCTACCTTACCAGTGATTACCCTAATTTACTGGTGATTACCCTAGCTTACCAGTGATTACCCTACCTTACCAGTGATTTCCCTACCTTACCAGTGATTACCCTACCTTACCAGTGATTACCGTACCTTACCAGTGATTACCCTACCTTACCGGTGATTACCCTACCTCGGCAGTGATTACCCTACCTTGGCAGTGATTACCCTACCTTACCAGTGATTACCCTACCTTACCAGTGATTACCCTACCTTACCGGTGATTACCCTACCTTGGCAGTGATTACCCTACCTTGGCAGTGATTACCCTAGCTTACCAGTGATTACCCTAGCTTACCAGTGATTTCCCTACCTTACCAGTGTTTACCCTACCTTACCAGTGATTACCTTACCTTGGCAGTGATTACTCTACCTTACCAGTGATTACCCTACCTTACCAGTGATTAGCTCCATTAGAATAGCTTTCCTCCCTCATGGAATAGCCTTCCTCCCTCAGCTAAAACTATTTCACAATTCAAAAAAATGGTGATACCTTGTTTTGGTAATGCTGACTCCACGGCCTACATGTGAAACAGTAGTTAAAAGCAGATATATTTAATTTTGTATTTAAACATTTTTTAATTCATCCCAATATATTTTTTACCGTTTTTTATAAATGAAATAAATAAAGACAATAAACCAAGCAAACACTGACTTTAGCCGGGCACAAACGCTTTCAAAATTTGTTTCAATATTCGTTCCATTTTCTTTAAAGGCAATTGTTGAAACGTGTTGAATCGATGGTGAACAAGTTTAAACTTTGCTTCAAATATCGTTTCAACATTTCTTTTTTTTTAGGGAAGGGGGAAGGAAGTTGGGGAGGGGAAAGAGCAAACTAAGCCGGTGTATAGCAAAAGAAGCCCACTGATTGATTAGAAATGTGAAGCTGACTTGTGCAAATTATCCAATCACAATTTCATTCCTTGATTAATCTAAGGTTTTCAACGAAAATGATTTGTTTTCATGGTCCAAACGAATATATTCAACGTAATTCAACATTCAACATTCTCTGGTTGATAAAAAGTGTAAGTGTCCTGTACACTGACTAAGTTTCTACTATAAACTGTTGCGGTTTGTATTATTGAATGTATTTCGTTATTACAATTGAATTTATAATGCAACGACATTACACCAAGAATTGTAGCTAGCTTTCAACAAATAGGAACTTAGTTTCCATTTCCTTGGCATAAACTGATGTAGAATTAAACCAAGGTTTTGGCTCCAGTCCTTTTCCTCCCCTCTCTATCCCTTAAGTGCCGCTACGCAATCTAGAGCGTTAAATGCAGTGGTCCTATACGCCACATTCTGTGTCTCACATTTTAAAACAGTTGTTTTAATAAACAATAATAGTCATAAGTAATTAATTAGAGGGCAAAACTGGAACAATGTTAACTGTTAATTAATAATATAAATTCCCTGATTTAAAACCCGTCTATATATTCGAAACTAAAAAAGTCTTTTTGCGATCACAAAGGGCAAGATCATTATTGTTTGCAGAAATAATCTAATTTACACAAGAAAAAAATAAACGACTGAAATGCCTATTCGATTCGAAGGAATGCCTAATCTTAGCTTGCACTTGGTTAATGCTTTTTGGTCTGACTGGAAACTGAATGCCTTTAGCGCATTCTGAGTCGGCCACAAAATTGTAAACTTTCCAGATGTTATCCATGTTCACATCAACCTCAGGCAGTGTCAACAAAAATGATACCACTGTCCGTAAAAGGCAGTCCTCCATTTGAGTCCATGGACCTTGAGGTATGGGAAGGTTTTCCCGCTTTAAATAGTCCTCCCCTCTCAATCTTTTATAGGTTGAACATGCCGTATTTCGTTCTCGATTTTCTTTGCCTTTATTTTCTTTTAGTTCATTGCTTGATTTTCTTGAAGAAAAGGGGTTACTACAACACTTACAACGGCAGGAGGAACTGCAACCATATCCCGAGGAAAAACACGGACATTTTGACCTTCTTTGTCCTTGGACGTCGACGCACGCTTGAAAATTTCCCTTATTGTTTATACCACACCTACAATTTAAGGTCTCTGGCTTGTTGTTTGTGGTGTCTTTTTCGTTATTTTTGTTACCACAGCCCCTGCATCTACATTCTTTGCTACAGTGTTTTCCATTTTTTACACAAGAGCAACGTGAGTTTTCTTTTCTTTCGCAGTTATTTTTCGGTTTCTCGTTTTTTTTGGTGCTGAGTCTTCCGCAAGCACAGGTTTTACGTGTGACATCGATTCCATCACATTGTTGTGAATCATCTGCCATCTCTATAATGTGTACAAAATAAATTAATAACATAAAAAACATATCTTGAGCACTTAAATAGTAGTCAGCACGGCGCCAAAAACCATATTGATTCGCGTCCATGGTAGATCTTTTCCATTTACTTCTTCCATTTACTTTATTCGACAACAATAAAGCAAGTTTTCTTAATATCCCTAAGCTGGCCGTATGTGATATCTGACGCATGCAAAGGCGCATTCAATGACTTGCAAATGTAACCCATCCATTTATAAAGTTATGAAGCGTATTTGGACGTGTAGATAGAGAGCATACAAAAAAAATTAACTAAATTAAAGGGAGTAAAAGTCCGCATGTTATTCCGACAGATCGAGCTAGAGTTTCTTTAAAGTGGAGTGGATTTTTGGCTCTAATAAGGTGATCTCCAAGTAGTAATTTACTGACCACACGTCCGATTTTCATTTGGCAAATAAAGGGACTTTTTCTGGTCTGCTCCAAATGACTTTCGTACAAGATGTTCAGCAAAGATGAAACTTTGAATTAATGTAAATTCCATGTGAATCAGGGTTACCATGGCAACGACAAACGAAGACCGCTGGAATACGTTTTTGACAAATATCTCCCGATTTCGATGAGCTTTAGAAAAATGACTATATAGGTGTTAAACTACACACCAAGGCTCGCGAAATAAAACCATAAATAAAAAATTAACATTAATTCAAAGTTTCATATTTCCTGAACATTTTGTGCAAAAAACATTTGGATCAGACTAGAAAATTCTTAGAATAAAGACGAACGTCTATCTTATAGCAATTTTGAATTCAATGAGTGCAGACATATTAAAGAAGTAGACAAAGTAGCAAGTAAACCTTACTCTATTTCTTTTTATATATTTAAAGTGCTTAAAATCGTGTATTAACTTCAATCAGTAAGCTTATATTTTTGGCAAGTGGACTGAATAACTTTAGTTTCCGTTGTCGTCGTCAGAAAAACCCTTAATGTTTATGTTATTTTGCCTAATAGTAGCCTAACAATAACTTTGAAAATCAGCTGATTTTTTATGAATGACAATAGTTCCTGAAAGTCTCATACCCGACGCGAAGCTGTGAGCCGCCGCCGACAGACTTTGACGACTGAACGAAGCTTCCAAGAATCACACATTAAACGATCTCAAGTTTTGTATGAACACAAAAAATGGAAATTTCAATAAACTAGTTCCAAAAGTAATCATTTGTAATAATATGTGTATGTTTATGTAATATCTCCGCTAATATATACATTCTCTGTATATTATACAGATTAGTACGTACTACCCGCCAGGCTACTTTTTCCTGCAAAACGTCATAGCGCGTAGATATTTCAGATTCCCAATTTGGGAATCTGTTATTTTTCTCCTGTGATAAGTGGAATCCAAAATGAGTTAAGTGTACTCGATAAACCAAATCAGCCATTCCGCTTTAGTTTTCCCTCTAGGTCTTGTATAGGAAATCGAACGGGTTCGAGTGCAGCTTCAAAAAATATCACGAGTGGAGTTTAAGGTAGTTCCGGACCCTTGCTACTGCGCATTACCCGCGCGCATTCGAGCGCGCACACTTTTATTAGAGAGCATTGGTATTACCGTGGGGAGTCTAGGCACTAGTAAGCGGAGTTTGACTTGTCAAACAATTATCTTTAAATGACAGGATTTTAAAGGAAATTCATTGATGAAATCTAAGGCTCCGGAACTACCTTAAAATCAAGATGTTCAAAATTGCACAAGCCGGATAATATAACCATCAAAAATATTTTGATCAAAGAAAAATGATCAAAGAAACATTCAGATGATAAGCGCCCGCACAAAATTGTTGCAAGTTGCGCGAAGACATGTTGCACGCGTACTTTCAAATTCACTTCCAACACACTTTGATTGGTTGAAACTGACAGCTCATTGTTTTTCAGCCAATCAGCGAGGGCGATTTCACTTTTTTTGCACATGTGTGATTTCAGTGATTACGCCTTTTTTGCACAGTGATCTCGAAAAAATCATCAAGCAGCCGACCAATCAGGATCGAGAATTTTTGATGGTCATATTATTATTGGAGTTAGCAAACACAACGCGCGGTCTAAGAGGACGGCGCGCGCGCTGACGACTTTTTATTCAAAATGACCGTTAACGTCGCCGACGTTACCTGAAACCAATCGAAATGGCGTCCTGAACCAAGGAAGCATCACAGAATGTCGTTAGTACGCGTGCGTGCTCGACAAATTTTGACTGGGATGTTTGTGATTTGTCAGTTTAGCCGGGTTTTCTGTGCTCAAAGCCAAACGAAATACCGGTAACTTCCAAACGAGTATCCTTTGGAGCTCGTTCAGAGTTACAACGCTCGTCCTATCTTCGGAACTCATGACGTCGAGGTGCCGAAGCGCGCATAACAAAAATCACAGGAATGCCCGGTCAAGCGCGCGCGTACTAACGACATTCTGCCGTGCTCCCTTGCCTGAACGTGGCGTCGCGACGTTGTCACGGTAGTCACGCAACGAACGAATGTGATAAATTCGTCACCTTACGTCCTGTTTTCGATAGTCGACAATAGACCTTTTTCGAGTTTTGAGATACCGCTTTGAAATCAGACAACAGACTCACAAACGCAGGGTTAACCTCAAGTCAAGGTGAATAATTCAAGCATACCAGCGAGAAAATACATGCGAGTTTAACAAAGAACAATACGAAAATCCATTTTGATCCCTAATTGTGTTTTCCTTGAATATGAGGCTAACCCTGCATAAATGCGCCATTTGTCAAGAACCTCAGTGGTCTCCAGAAAATGGAAAATGGACTATTCTTATTGATATGTTGTTACCTAATATTTAATAATAACTTTGAAATCAACTGAATCGTTCAAAAAACGCTTCACATCTTTTAGTCATGGGCCTACCACACGAACAGTGTGTGCATGCTTTTGTATGTAGCTTGAACGTATTAGACAGTGATTTTTGCCCTTTCAATGGCCGCCATTATTTCTGATCATCTTAGCGCGTGCGCTCTACTGTCTCCACTATCTCACTCACGACTCGCGAATTGAAGTCATCGCGAGCCTATTCTCGGGAGTTACGATTCTCGTCACAAAGTCCATCACAAACCTTCGAGAACGCCTTCGCCGCCACTGTGACTGCCACTGTGACGTCACAGCATTTTGTCAGTGGAGAAAAAAAGGAAAAAGAAAAAAAAAAAGACTCAGACCTTTTGTACCAAAAGTGCGAGTAAAAAGCGCCTGAATATCTCGAACATATCAAATTCATTCATTCTCGAAAACTCGTGTAGGACACCCTTCTATCTCCTGGTGAGGTAAGGTAATCAATACCAATTAAGGTAGGGTAATCACCGGTAAGGTAGGGTAATCACTGCCAATTAAGGTATAGTAATCACCGGTAAGGTAGGTTAATCACTGGTAAGGTAGAATAATCACTGGTAAGGTAGGGTAATCACTGGTAAGGTAGAGTAAACACCGGAAAGGTAGGGTAAACACTGGTAAGGTAGGGTAATCACTGGTAAGATAGGGTAATCACCAGCAAGGTAGGGTAATCACCGGCAAGGTAAGGTAATCACCGCCAAGATATGGGTAATCACTGGTAAGGTAGACTAATCACTGCCAAGGTAGGGTAATCACTGGCAAGGTAAGGTAATCACCGCCAAGATATGGGTAATCACCGCCAAGATAGGTTAATCACTGGTAAGGTAGGCTAATCACTGCCAAGGTAGGGTAATCACTGGTAAAGTAGGGTACTGAATCACTGGTAAGGTAGAGTAATCACTGGTAAGTTAGGGTAATCACCGGTAAGGTAGGGTAATCACTGGTAAGGTAGGGTAATCACCGGTAAGGTAGGGTAATCACTGGTAAGGTAGGGTAATCACTATTAAGGTAGGGTAATCACTGGTAAGGTACGATAATCACTGCCAAGGTAGGGTAATCAGCGGTAAGTTAGGGTAATCACTGGAAAGGCAGGGTAATCACCGGTAAGGTACGGTAATCACTGCCAAGGTAGGCTAATCACTGGTAAGGTAGGGTAATCACTGCCAAGGTAGGGTAATCACTGCCAAGGTAGGGTAAACATCGGTAAGGTAGGGCAATCACCGGTAAGTTAGGTCAATCACCGGTAAGGTAGGGTAATCACCGGTAAGGTAGGGCAATCACTAGTAAGGTAGGGCAATCACCGGTATGGTACGGTAATCGCCAGTATGGTAGGGTAATCACCGGTAAGGTAGGGCAATCACCGGTAAGGTAGGGCAATCACTAGTAAGGTAGGGCAATCACCGGTATGGTACGGTAATCACCAGTATGGTAGGGTAATCACCGGTAAGGTAGGGTAATCACTGGTAAGGTACGATAATCACTGCCAAGGTAGGGTAATCACCGGTAAGGTAGAGTAATCACTGGTAAGTTAGGGTAATCACCGGTAAGGTAGGGTAATCACTGCCAAGGTAGGGTTATCACTCGTAAGGTAGGGTAATCACTGCCAAGGTAGGGTAATCACTGGTAAGGTAGGGTAATCACTGGTAAGGTACGGTAATCATTGGTAAGGTAGGGTAATCACTAGTAAGGTAGGGTAATCACCAGTAAGGTAGGATAATCACTGGTAAGGTAGGGTAATCACTAGTAAGGTAGGGTAATCACCAGTAAGGTAGGATAATCACTGGTAAGGTAGGGTAATCACGAGAATCGCGAAACGTCGAGTTCGGAGTCGAGTTCGAGTTCGAGTTGGACTTCGAGTTCGAGTTCGAGTTAATTTGGGTTAATATCAATCGGAGCGAGGAATGTCGAAGTAATGTATTCTATTAGAGATTGCTTATAGGTTACTTATATATTGCTTACAAATCGTTTTTACTTATAATGACAAAAAATAGAGAATAAAAAATGTCTTCTAAATGTGTTTTAGTTACTAGGGGAGCTTCTTAATTTGAAGCGCTCTTTCACATGCAAATCGAAATACAAATTGTAGTGACTTCTTTTACTGATATAGATAGAGATAATATACATATATCAGTTTTGAAATGAGTTAAATGAAAACAATAAAACAAAAGTTGTAGCAGAAGTTGTAGCGTGCCGATTATTTGAATACAGTACTGTACAAAGTGAATTAGTACAGACGGTATATTTTCACAGCTAACTCCCTTCGCAAGAGTAGGTTTTTGTCGATTTGTCGAGTCTCGAGGGTATTTGTCGAGGATGGAGGGTAAATTGGGTCGACAAATGAAAAAAAAAAAAAAAACATTGAATTTATGGCAAATTTGACCATGATTTAATTACAGTCCAGTGACGTGCAGTTTTATAGTTTTGACTTTAGAGAGCCTGCAGTATAGCTGGTATAGTGCTCTTAATCGTATTAGTAATACGCTTGTATAAAAAAGTAGAAATACAGAGAGAAGTATCCAACAGCTCACAGAAAGAACTTATCTAAGTAGGTTGCCGTGCGAGCGGCGGGAAACAGTGACCAGACTAAAATATAATAAACAGGTCTGCATGAACATTGTGGTCGGTTCGTGCCATCCCGCAAAACTTCAATTATACGGTGAATTCAGGATTTCAAAAAAAAGTAGCTGAAATTTAGCATAATTTAGTACTGTTTTGAACTATTCAGTTTATGTTGCACACTTTTAGTGTTTGCACTCGATTTAACACTATTCTATTTATATATATTTTATATTCAACTCGAAACCTAACTCGAAGTCCAACTCGAACTCGAACTCGAATTCCAACTCGATAGTTTGTGCCTCCCGGTAATCACTATTAAGGTAGGGTAATCACTGGAAAGTTAGGGTAATCACAGGTAAGGTAGGGTAATCACTGGTAAGGTAGGGTAATCACTATTAAGGTAGGGTAATCACTGGTAAGTTAGGGTAATCACCGGTAAGGTAGTTTAAACACTGGTAAGGTAGGGTAATCACTGGTAAAGTAGGGTAATCACTGGTAAGGTACGGTAATCACTGCCAAGGTAGGGTAATCACCGGTAAGTTAGGGTAATCACTGCCAAGGTAGGGTAATCACTGGTAAGTTAGGGTAATCACCAGTAAGGTAGGGTAATCACTGGTAAGGTAGGATAATCACTGGTAAGGTAGGGTAATCACTATTAAGGTAGGGTAATCACCGGTAAGGTAGGGTAATCACTGGTAAGGTACGATAATCACTGCCAAGGTAGGGTAATCACCGGTAAGGTAGAGTAATCACTGGTAAGTTAGGGTAATCACCGGTAAGGTAGGGTAATCACTGCCAAGGTAGGGTTATCACTCGTAAGGTAGGGTAATCACTGCCAAGGTAGGGTAATCACTGGTAAGGTAGGGTAATCACTGGTAAGGTACGGTAATCATTGGTAAGGTAGGGTAATCACTAGTAAGGTAGGGTAATCACCAGTAAGGTAGGATAATCACTGGTAAGGTAGGGTAATCACTATTAAGGTAGGGTAATCACTGGTAAGTTAGGGTAATCACCGGTAAGGTAGTTTAAACACTGGTAAGGTAGGGTAATCACTGGTAAAGTAGGGTAATCACTGGTAAGGTACGGTAATCACTGCCAAGGTAGGGTAATCACCGGTAAGTTAGGGTAATCACTGCCAAGGTAGGGTAATCACTGGTAAGTTAGGGTAATCACCAGTAAGGTAGGGTAATCACTGGTAAGGTAGGATAATCACTGGTAAGGTAGGGTAATCACTATTAAGGTAGGGTAATCACCGGTAAGGTAGGGTAATCACTGGTAAGGTACGATAATCACTGCCAAGGTAGGGTAATCACCGGTAAGGTAGAGTAATCACTGGTAAGTTAGGGTAATCACCGGTAAGGTAGGGTAATCACTGCCAAGGTAGGGTTATCACTCGTAAGGTAGGGTAATCACTGCCAAGGTAGGGTAATCACTGGTAAGGTAGGGTAATCACTGGTAAGGTACGGTAATCATTGGTAAGGTAGGGTAATCACTAGTAAGGTAGGGTAATCACCAGTAAGGTAGGATAATCACTGGTAAGGTAGGGTAATCACTAGTAAGGTAGGGTAATCACCAGTAAGGTAGGATAATCACTGGTAAGGTAGGGTAATCACTATTAAGGTAGGGTAATCACTGGAAAGTTAGGGTAATCACAGGTAAGGTAGGGTAATCACTGGTAAGGTAGGGTAATCACTATTAAGGTAGGGTAATCACTGGTAAGTTAGGGTAATCACCGGTAAGGTAGTTTAAACACTGGTAAGGTAGGGTAATCACTGGTAAAGTAGGGTAATCACTAGTAAGGTAGGGTAATCACTGCCAAGGTAGGGTAATCACCGGTAAGTTAGGGTAATCACTGCCAAGGTAGGGTAATCACTGGTAAGTTAGGGTAATCACCAGTAAGGTAGGGTAATCACTGGTAAGGTAGGATAATCACTGGTAAGGTAGGGTAATCACTATTAAGGTAGGGTAATCACTGGAAAGTTTGGGTAATCACAGGTAAGGTAGGGTAATCACTGGTAAGGTAGGCTAATCACTGGTAAGGTAGGGTAATCACTGCCAAGGTAGGGTAAACACCGGTAAGGTAGGGCAATCACCGGTAAGTTAGGGTAATCACTGCCAAGGTACGGTAATCACTAGTAAGGTACGGTAATCACTAGTAAGGTAGGGTAATCACTAGTAAGGTAGGGTAATCACTAGTAAGGTAGGGTAATCACTTCCAAGGTAGGGTAATCGCTGGTAAGGTATGGTAATCACTTCCAAGGTAGGGTAATCACCAGTAAGGTAGGGTAATCACTAGTAAGGTAGGGTAATCACCAGTAAGGAAGGGTAATCACTGGTAAGTTAGGGTAATCACCGTTAAGGTAGGGTAATCACTGGTAAGGTAGGGTAATCACCGTTAAGGTAGGGTAATCACTGGTAAGGTAGGGTAATCACTGCCAAGGTAGGGTAATCACCGGTAAGTGAGGGTAATCACCGGTAATGTAGGGCAATCACCGGTAAGGTAGGGTAATCACCGGTAAGGTAGGGTAATCACTGGAAAGGTAGGTTAATCACTGGTGAGGTAGAATAATCACTGTTAAGGTAGGGTAATCACTGCCAAGGTAGGGTAATCACTAGTAAGGTAGGGTAATCACCGGTAAGGTAGGGTAATCACTAGTAAGGTAGGGTAATCACCGGTAAGGTAGGTTAATCACTGGTGAGGTAGAATAATCACTGTTAAGGTAGGGTAATCACTGCCAAGGTAGGGTAATCACTAGTAAGGTAGGGTAATCACTGGTAAGGTACGGTAATCACTGGTAAGGTAGGGTAATCACCGGTAAGTTAGGGTAATCACTGCCAAGGTAGGGTAATCACTGCCAAGGTAGGGTAATCACTAGTAAGGTAGGGTAATCACCGGTAAGGTACGGTAATCACTGGTAAGGTAGGGTAATCACCGGTAAGTTAGGGTAATCACTGCCAAGGTAGGGTAATCACCGGTAAGTTAGGGTAATCACTGCCAAGGTAGGGTAATCACCGGTAAGTGAGGGTAATCACCGGTAATGTAGGGCAATCACCGGTGAGGTAGGGTAATCACTGGTAAGGTAGGGTAGACACCGGAAAGGTAGGGTAAACACTGCCAAGGTAGGCTAATCACTGGTAAGTTAGGGTAATCACCGGTAAGGTAGGGTAATCACTGGTAAGGTAGGGTAATCACTGGTAAGGTAGGGTAATCACTTCCAAGGTAGGGTAATCACTTCCAAGGTAGGGTAATCACCGGTAAGGTATAATAATCACCGGTAAGGTAGGGTAATCACCGGTAAGGTATAATAATCACTAGTAAGGTAGGGTAATCACCGGTAGGGTATAATAATCACCGGTAAGGTAGGGTAATCACTAGTACGGTAGGGTAATCACCGGTAAGGTATAATAATCACTGGTAAGGTAGGGTAATCACTGGTAAGGTAGGGTAATCACCGGTAAGGTATAATAATCACTGGTAAGGTAGGGTAATCACTGGTAAGGTAGGGTAATCACCGGTAAGGTAGGGTAATCACCGGTAAAGTATAATAATCACCGGTAAGGTAGGGTAATCACTGGTAAGGTAGGGTAATCACCGGTAAGGTAGGGTAATCACCGGTAAGGTATAATAATCACCGGTAAGGTAGGGTAATCACTGGTAAGGTAGGGTAATCACCTGTAAGGTAGGGTAATCACCGGTAAGGTAGGGTAATCACCGGTAAGGTAGGGTAATCACCGGTAAGGTAGGGTAATCACCGGTAAGGTATAATAATCACCGGTAAGGTAGGGTAATCACTGGTAAGGTAGGGTAATCACCGGTAAGGTAGGGTAATCACTGGTAAGGTAGGGTAATCACTGGTAAGGTAGGGTAATCACCGGTAAGGTATAATAATCACCGGTAAGGTAGGGTAATCACTGGTAAGGTAAGGTAATCACCGGTAAGGTAGGGTAATCACTGGTAAGGTAGGGTAATCACCGGTAAGTTAGGGTAATCACCGGTAAGGTGGGGTAATCACTGCCAAGGTAGGGTAATCACCGGTAAGTGAGGGTAATCACCGGTAATGTAGGGCAATCACCGGTAAGGTAAGGTAATCACTAGTAAGGTAGAGCAATCACCGGTAATGTAGGGTAAGCACCACCAAAGTAGTGTAAAATAGACAACATTGAACAACCATTATATGACTGCCTACATGAAGTAGTTACCGTATTTTTTACTGAGTAAATGAACTTCAGTTTTATAAGTAACAGATGAATTCCTGACCAGTGTGACGTTAGCAGACTTTTCACAACAACCTGTCACGTGATCAAATGACCACAGACTAAACAAGGGATGGTAAACTGAAAACGGACTAAAGGAACATTTCTTTTTCAAACTGAAAAAGTGTTAATAAAAAATCACGTGATGCATAGGATCTTTGACAAATCACTCAGTTCGTGGAACAATGAACCAGTGAGGCCATCTCACCGTGTCATTGGTCTATCTCACTCAATTCCTTGGAATGACGGACACTGGAATAACGGACATCATGGAAATTTCAGCAGTCACTAGTTTTTTGGAGCAAATGTTACATGACGACAGAAACTGCGGCTGCATAGGAGATTATGTGCTCTTATCAATTGACAATAGATCATTTCACGGTTCTTGTCGTTCAACTTAGAAACAGCCTCGACAGCGTCTATTCTTTAGAATTTGACTACAGCCCGTGGAATTTTAAAGTGTTTCGATTGTTTGTTGATGTGTGCACTCCTTATATTTCCATGGGTTTTAGTCAATTTCTAAAGAATATATTTCAGGCTGTCGAGGTTGAACGACGAGAACCGTGAAATGGTCTATTATTCATCATACACATGACGTATGGAAGTATGTGTTCTATTCAATTGACAATCATTTATCATACACATGATAGTCTCATTTGACGCAAGGCAAGGGACTTGTGATAAAAAAACTTATACATTGATTTTCTAAACAATCCTTACTGACCTTTTGTAAAATCTGGCGTCTTCGACAGCAAGAACCCGGTTTCTCACATGCACGACAAGGCCCGTTATTATAGGCGTTCACTTCATCTCTTACAATCAAGAAAACTACGAGCACACAAGAAAGAACAAGTATATGTTGATTCCTCATCTTGGAAAGTGAATATACTCTGCTTTTTGTTAAGCAGTTTCTGACATATATATGAATTGTACAGGAAGTGAACGTGAATAGATGCTATAATAGTTTTAGTAGAAACGCAAAGGAGACTATTGGGATCCAAACACAACGTCCAAATCACAACTAAGCCCTTAAGTAGTATCACATAACCAAACTCCAACGCTAAAAACTGCTTATTGTTGCCTTAAAATGCAGCTACGTAAAACATCCTTCTAAAGTAAAGAACAAACAAGGAATTTGATCATATAAAGAGATGAAAGGATTTCCACTTGGTATTGAGGGCAAATACAACACAACTAATATGCTTTAAGTACAACGAATTGCTGCTAACCTAATTCACTCTCGGAAGCGGACGAGATGGAAAGCAATGTACGACAAAAGATATTCGAGAACGAAAAACAGGTGTTAATATAATTGGTGTTTGCTCGTGGGACTACCAAGAAAAACATCGAAAAAGATAACTGTGTTTTTACAATAATGGGCATGGTTAGACTTGTCACGAAGAAGAAGATACTTATTATATATATATAGACATTAAAAAGTTCGCGATTTTTAAACAAAGTATAATATATAATAGCAAAATAGCCAACTTTTGATATATATATTGGATGAGTCCGAGTGAACAATGAGGTCAAGTTGAGGATCAATGGAAATAAAATGTTATGATTGCAGTGTCTCCAATTCATGTTGGACCGAAGTTCTGTTTTCAGTGATTTGACTCGTGCTTGATCACTTTCTAATATATCAATAGCGGTCTGCACGGTTTGTGCTTTTTGCTCATTAACTGCTTCTCTTCTTTTCTCTTCTCTTCTCTTCTCTTCTCTTCTCTTCTCTTCTCTTCTCAGACCACCTAAATAAAGCTTTTTCAAGTGATAATATGCGTATCAACTAGGCAACTCTCTATTGTTCTGCAGCAAATTCAGTCTATAGTGTAACACACATTTGAGATAAGATACACAAAAACTGTTTTAAAGCGCTCAAAACAATAGCCGAGTCGCTTCAAATTTACCATGTTCCCCACATTGAAATTTTAAAACTTAGGAAAGCTTTCATGAAAAGCCAGATATAATAAAACACAAAAAACCTAACTTATAACTTTTTTAGGTTATGGTAAACGTTTTTGTTTTAACCAATGAGATTGACGGTTTAAACAATATCACAATTAGAATCTTTCTGTATTTCTTGCCGTTTTCTTGCTTAGTGCCTCCGTACAGACTAGGGGAAATAGTTGTTCATTGCTAACTGTGATCGATAACTAAAACTTATCGACAAGGAAAGTCACTTTGCCGTTGCCAAATTCAAATGAACCCAGTTTGTTATCGACAGCTCCTTTTTTCGAGTGTGTGGTCTACTCATCGACAATTTTTAGCAATTGATAACAACTAGTTATCGGCGAAAAACTATTCCCTAATCTGTACTGGACGTGGAGACCTTTAGTTCTTACTCGGACCCTTACTAAATATTTTCAGAAATATGAATCCCTCCTTACGTGTATATTGAACACGAGACGTCTGTCTGCGTATGTCTGCGTCTGTCTGTAATAGATTATAGTGGGTATGGATAACACTCAGTGGAGCTGATAGTTTCTCATTTTCTTTTCTATTGTACTTTTGTATTGTATTGTATTTTTTTAGTTAACTCGGTGTATAAAGAATGCCATGAAACAGGTTAGACTAATATACACTGATTCTATTGCCTTCCCATCTGTTTATTTGATAAATATTACTCTCCTGCAGGTTTTGTTTCACGCCTTATGTATATTTACTTACTAAAAGAAACGTTGTCAATATTGAACCTCACTCTACTTTTTATTTTCCAAGACAAACAGAGCAAGTTTATATTGCCCGTCTACCCACACTAGCATGCAAGTACATGGCAAACAAACGAATCGAGTAGAGTCAAAGATGAGGCAAGCCCTTTTCTTAGTATTTCAATCCTATTTTAATCCCTCTTATGAGTTTTAGAGCTACAATATAGAAATACATGGATTAGACGGTCCAAATCTAGACGCCAGAGCCCGCATTTGTTCGAATTAGCGGGTTAAAGCTAACACAGGGCTAAAATCAATAGTTTTCTTTAGGTTTAACCATGCTCAGGAGTTCAGAGAAAACGATTCTACTAATAGCAACTACAGCATTTCTTGAACATTCTTCACTAAGCCTTTTGTTAAAAGCCTTTCTAGCAATTCAGTGGTAATCCAAGGCACGAATTACTTCCATCCCTCAATGAAAATCCTTTAATGTTTTCATTTTATGAAATTTCTTGTTTTACGGAGATGATTTTTAAGACAACAATAACTATTTTTTAGCGCCAGATTTTGGTTATGCGATACAACTTTTAATAAACGATCTATATGTTCTCATTCGCTCACAACCGAATATAAAACATTTATTATAGATCACTAAACAGACTTACAGGAGTGTGTCCACACGACAGATCGTGCCAACTAAAACAATGTAAACAGGCAAACAAATTAATACCCAATGATTTAGAAACTGACAAATATAGAGATCCCAGATTATCTTTCACGTAGCCGTCTTTTGCTTTGTCGGATTTCCACCTCCCGTACCTCTTAAAAAACCTATCGGCGACTTTGGCGTTAGCAGTGGCAGATGCCCCGCTCGCTCGAAAACTATACGCCCATATTCTTGTTTGGCGAAGCCGATGCGTCGGTGCTCTCGAGTGAGCTCAAAACAATCTCGCGAGATCTGATGTATGATAAGGGACTAGAGTCGCGAAACTTATACACACCCGGTAGGTTCAGAAACTTCGGGGGAAACTTCGGAATCCTCAGAAAACTCACCAAGCGCAAAGTACCTTAACGTTAGCTTCACAGGGCATGTACTTTTCCACGTCCTAGCAATGGCCACCCAAGCGCCGTCAATGTAGATATCTATCTACTTGCTATGTTCAATGAAAACGTACATGAAATTGAACTAACTCGCTAAAACGCAGAAAACCAACACAGCACAAAACACTAAGCGTTAGCACCCTTAAGGAGGCTGGCCTACGTTCGGGAAATACTGACCTATCTAACTTTAAACCGCTTTTATTCCTACCACAGTTCTCATAGAGCTCTGTTGAACCATTTCCCTGAGCAACTCCTCTCTTAATGAGTTTTTATTGGATGTTGGCTTAATGAAGATTGATGCTTATGCGGCCACACACCGGTGACGCAGCGCAATTGTTATTGCGCATTTTCTCGATATATGACCATTTGAAACAAACTATCGTACACAACAGCTTGAGCTTGTAGCTGAACTAAGAAAGACAACGTTTTCGAGAAAACAACAGCTGAATATTTTGATTTCGGAAAGCTGTACGCAGACAGACGTCTCGTGTTGAGACTGACTTTGTTATTCTTCCAAAAGAACAATTCCTCGAGTACATCGTTGTGAAGCCCGATAATCATCATCATCATCGTTCGGCCCTTCCGGTCGAGATGTCTAGTACAAACTCACTCCACACCTTCCGGTCTAGCATTGCGTTAGCAGGATTTGCCTTGTTAATTGCTGAATCTCTTGCAATAACATCTGGGAATGTCATTTTCCTTGAGTGGACAGGGCCGCATGGTTTCTACAAAATGAGAGATTGAATGATCTCGCCTTTAATACGTGCGTTACACGTACGTCGATCTGGATTCTATATATCTCGTCCTTAAGCCCAGTCAAATTGCCTAAGATTGGGGACATTGACATAATGTGGTCTGTCACGGTAGCGCAATCGTGAGCCGTGACGCGTATGGAGCTTGATCGAGGAGACACATCCTCGGGGACCCAAGGCGTCAGGGGGATGCATGGGGGAAGAGGGAAAGGGGAGGGGAGACCGAGAGAAAAGGGAGGCACGCCCTTGGTAAATTGTGCTTTTGGTCGAGGATAGCAGGTCGAGAGTCGAGAGTACAATGTCGAGAGTAGGAGAAAATATATACAAACTAGCGGTTTTTGCCAAAGGTGAATTGCCGTGCAATAAGGAGTATGAAATATGAAAACGAAAGTACGAGAAGCATAAAAGATTTTACAAATTTATTTCTCTTTTATGGAAATAACTCAATTTTTAATGTTGAAAACAAGCAAACAAAATATATTGGTCAATCCAAATAGCTTACTGATGAATCAAACCTCATATTATAACGTAAGTCTATGGAACAGTTCAAGTACATCTATTCATGGTCGAACGAATCGAATAAACTTAATTGAACACACATAGCAGAGTACATCCCTGTATACCCATGCATACCCTATATACCCATGCATACCCTGTATACTGATGCTTACCCTGTATACCCATGCATACCCTGCACACTCATGCATACCCTGTACACCCATGCATACCCTGTACACTCATGCATACCCTGTACACCCATGCATACCTTGTACACCCATGCATACCCTGTACACCCATGTATACCCTTCATGCCCATGCATACCCTGTACACCCATGTACACCCTGTATACCAATGCATACCCATGCTTACCCTGTATACCCATGCATACCCTGTATACCCATGCATACCCTGTATACTGATGCTTACCCTGTATACCCATGCATACCCTGTATACCAATGCATACCCTGCATACCCTGTATACCTATGCATACCCTGTATACCCATTCATACCCTGTGCACCAATAAATCCCTGTATACCGATGCATACACTGTATACCCACTCATACCCTGTATACCCATGCATACCCTGTACACCCATGCATACCCTGTACACCCATGCATACCCTGTATACCAATGCATACCACGTACACCCATGCATACCCTGTACACCCACACATACCCTGTACACCCACTCATACCCTGTATACCCATGCATACCCTGTATACCAGTACATCCCTGCATACCCATGCATACCCTGTATACCCATGCATACCCTGTATACTGATGCTTACCCTGTATACCCATGCATACCCTGCACACTCATGCATACCCTGTACACCCATGCATACCCTGTACACCCATGCATACCCTGTACACCCATGCATACCTTGTACACCCATGCATACCCTGTACACCCATGTATACCCTTAATGCCCATGCATACCCTGTACACCCATGTACACCCTGTATACCAATGCATACCCATGCTTACCCTGTATACCCATGCATACACCCATGCATACCCTGTATACCAATGCATACCCTGTACACCCATGCATACCCTGTACACCCATTGATACCCTGTACACCCACACATACCCTGTACACCCACTCATACCCTGTATACCCATGCATACCCTGTATACCAGTACATCCCTGTATACCCATGCATACCCTGTATACCCATGCATACCCTGTATACTGATGCTTACCCTGTATACCCATGCATACCCTGCACACTCATGCATACCCTGTACACCCATGCATACCCTGTACAGCCATGCATACCCTGTACACCCATGCATACCTTGTACACCAATGCATACCCTGTACACCCATGTATACCCTTCATGCCCATGCATACCCTGTACACCCATGTACACCCTGTATACCAATGCATACCCATGCTTACCCGGTATACCCATGCATACCCTGTATACCCATGCATACCCTGTATACTGATGCTTACCCTGTATACCCATGCATACCCTGTATACCAATGCATACCCTGCATACCCTGTACACCTATGCATACCCTGTATACCCATTCATACCCTGTGCACCAATAAATCCCTGTATACCGATGCATACACTGTATACCCACTCATACCCTGTATACCCATGCATACCCTGTACACCCATGCATACCCTGTACACCCATGCATACCCTGTATACCAATGCATACCCCGTACACCCATGCATACCCTGTACACCCACACATACCCTGTACACCCACTCATACCCTGTATACCCATGCATACCCTGTATACCAGTACATCCCTGCATACCCATGCATACCCTGTATACCCATGCATACATACAGAAGTACCTTAATAAACTACAAGAATTTTGCGAGCAGAATAATCTGACAGTAAACATTTCTAAAACTAAAGTAATGATCTTTAACAACGGAGGAAAGACAATGAATAACTACAAATTCTTTTTAAACAACTCTAAGCTGGACAACGTCAAAACATATAAATATCTTGGTCTTCATTTTACAACTTCTGGAAGCTTCACTTTAGCAAAACAAGAACTTAAAAAGACAGCGCTAAAAGCTCTATATAAACTAAAAAGAGAAATGGGAGACTATTTTAAATCGCACATAAAATTAATTACTCAACTCTTTGACACACTCGTCTCTCCAGTCCTTCTATATGGGAGCGAGGTCTGGGGGATCGAAACGAAAAAATCTGATGATGAAGAACCAATGGAAATGGTTCATATAAAATTCTGTAAAATGATTTTGGGAGTAACTAAGTATGCTAGTAATGACGCATGCAGAGCCGAATTGGGAAGGTTACCAATAAAATGCAAAGCAGTAGCTAGAAGCTTAAGCTATTGGCTTAAATTCATAGACATAAATTCAGAAATTCAGAAACTTTCAACTCTGATATACCAAGCAATAAAAAACGAGAAATCCAAGGCCTTTTGGAGTAACAAAATAAAGAATGCCTTGGATCATGTAGGATTAGGGACAATCTGGATGAGCCAGAATGAGCCTCAATTGAAATTGAAACAAATTAAAAAGGTAATCAAACAGAGAATAAGTGATATTGAAATCCAAAATTGGTGGAGCAACATCCATAATGATATAAGAAAAGATAGCAGACAAAACAACAAACTAAGAATATTCCGTCAATTCAAAAGAAAGTATGTTTTCGAAGACTATCTAAGTCACGTCACCAACACTAAGCACAGAGTGGCTTTCACAAAATTACGAATTAGTAATCATAGACTTGAAGTAGAAATGGGACGGTATAGAAGGCCATACCTGATTTATGAACAAAGGATTTGCCCAGTATGCAATATGGGAATAGAATCGGAAAAGCATTTTCTTATCTGGTGTCCACTTTATGACACCAACAGAAAATAATTAGCAGAACTTATTCAAAAAAATACTAATATTAATATCAACAACATGAACACTGATAATCGTTTTTTATTTCTGATGAACCCCAGAACAAGCTTTCTACAAAAAACTGTGTCAGCACATGTACATAAATGCATGCTGATACGAGAAAGGAAATTAGAGACTTAAAATTATAGAGAAGTTTAACTTATTTGGATTTCACCTATGTACTTTAAGTATACAGTGCCAAATAAAACGTTGTTGTTGTTGTTGTTGTTGTTTACCCTGTATACTGATGCTTACCCTGTATACCCATGCATACCCTGCACACTCATGCATACCCTGTACACCCATGCATACCCTGTACACCCATGCATACCTTGTACACCCATGCATACCCTGTACACCCATGTATACCCTTCATGCCCATGCATACCCTGTACACCAATGTACACCCTGTATACCAATGCATACCCATGCTTACCCTGTATACCCATGCATACCCTGTACACCCATGCATACCCTGTACACCCATGCATACCCTGTACACCCATGCATACCCTGTACACCCATTGATACCCTGTACACCCACACATACCCTGTACACCCACTCATACCCTGTATACCCATGCATACCCTGTATACCAGTACATCCCTGTATACCCATGCATACCCTGTATACCCATGCATACCCTGTATACTGATGCTTACCCTGTATACCCATGCATACCCTGCACACTCATGCATACCCTGTACACCCATGCATACCCTGTACAGCCATGCATACCCTGTACACCCATGCATACCTTGTACACCAATGCATACCCTGTACACCCATGTATACCCTTCATGCCCATGCATACCCTGTACACCCATGTACACCCTGTATACCAATGCATACCCATGCTTACCCGGTATACCCATGCATACCCTGTATACCCATGCATACCCTGTATACTGATGCTTACCCTGTATACCCATGCATACCCTGTATACCAATGCATACCCTGCATACCCTGTATACCTATGCATACCCTGTATACCCATTCATACCCTGTGCACCAATAAATCCCTGTATACCGATGCATACACTGTATACCCACTCATACCCTGTATACCCATGCATACCCTGTACACCCATGCATACCCTGTACACCCATGCATACCCTGTATACCAATGCATACCCCGTACACCCATGCATACCCTGTACACCCACACATACCCTGTACACCCACTCATACCCTGTATACCCATGCATACCCTGTATACCAGTACATCCCTGCATACCCATGCATACCCTGTATACCCATGCATACCCTGTATACTGATGCTTACCCTGTATACCCATGCATACCCTGCACACTCATGCATACCCTGTACACCCATGCATACCCTGTACACCCATGCATACCCTGTACACCCATGCATACCTTGTACACCCATGCATACCCTGTACACCCATGTATACCCTTCATGCCCATGCATACCCTGTACACCAATGTACACCCTGTATACCAATGCATACCCATGCTTACCCTGTATACCCATGCATACCCTGTACACCCATGCATACCCTGTACACCCATGCATACCCTGTACACCCATGCATACCCTGTATACCAATGCATACCCCGTACACCCATGCATACCCTGTACACCCACGCATACCCTGTACACCCACGCATACCCTGTATACCCATGCATACCTTGTATACCAGTACATCCCTGTATACCCATGCATACCCTGTATACCCATGCATACCCTGTATACTGATGCTTACCCTGTATACCCATGCATACCCTGCACACCCATGCATACCCTGTACACCCATGCATACCCTGTGCACCAAGGAATACCCTGTATACCGATGCATACACTGTATACCCACTCATACCCTGTACACCCATGCATACCCTGTACACTTACACAAGAGTTAACTGTTATTTAGTCGATGCTGCCACAATAATGCCTAATCCATACGAACTCTGGAATGCCAGAAATGCACTGATGATTGGCACTGCCATTGTCAAAAAAACCTATATAAATCAGGCAAGAATTTCAACATTTTTACATATGGCTGAAAACTTTGGTGTATAGGAATTGAAATAGAGAATAAATAATCGCCATATAATTTCTCCTTTTAGCCGGTGTAATATGCGCGAATGTCTCCCCATTTTAAAGTGTCCCCCTATGGTTTTACGCATGCGTAAACGTTATTGCGCATGCGTTTACACACACACTATGATAAACTGTCCCCCATTGATCGCTCGATGGAAGTTTCTTGCATATGATCGAAATTCCTACAAAATTAGTGTAATTATACCATTTCGGAACGAGGTATCCTGTATTCTAGGATTGAATTGGAAACTTACTGTATTCTTATGGCTAGGGGTTAGTATTTGCCATACTTTTTATATTTATTTGTAATTGAGTTAAGCTAACGTTTACATGCTTAATGTATTAATTTTTAAAATCTGAAAAACTTTCGCTCTTCGAGAGTGACAGCCTGTTCGCTCTAATTCCAATATTTAAAAATCAATCAATAAATAAACACTTAGAACTATATATTTTTTTTAAATATTAGAAGCTAAATCAAACTAAAAGGCCAATGTCTTACCCAATTAATTAAGCGTCAATAAAATCATGTAAGCTTAATGTTGTACATTGTCTCTGCACTAGTTGTGTTATCCAATTCTTTTTTCCTTTTAAATAGACTCTTTGTCTTTTTTCTACTTTTCTTCTTTTTTCTTTAGTATACCACAGACAGTCCCATTTCACCATATACACAGGGGACACTTTGTCATGACTTTGAATGGTCTATGATAGACTGTCCCCCTTCACAATATACACAGGGGACACTTTGTCATGAGTATGAATGGTCTATGATGGACAGTCCCCCTTCACAATATACACATGGGACACTTTATCATGACTATGAATGGTGTATGAGAGACAGTCCCCCTTCACAATATACACAGGGGACACTTTGTCATGAGTAGGAATGGTCTATGATAGACAGTCCCCCTTCACAATATACACAGGGGACACTTTGTCATGAGTATGAATGGTCTATGATAGACAGTCCCCCTTCACAATATACACAGGGGACACTTTGGCATGAGTATGAATGGTCTATGACAGACTGTCCCTTTTCACAATATACACAGGGGACACTTTGGCATGAGTATGAATGGTCTATGATAGACTGTCCCCCTTCACAGTATACACAGGGGACACTTTGTCATGAGTATGAATGGTCTATGATAGACTGTCCCCCTTCACAATATACACAGGGGACACTTTGGCATGAGTATGAATGGTCTATGATAGACTGTCCCCCTTCACAATATACACAGGGGACACTTTGTCATGACTATGAATGGTCTATGATAGACAGTCCCCCTTTACAATATACACAGGGGACACTTTGTCATGAGTATGAATGATCTATGATGGACTGACCCCCTCACAATATACACAGGGGACACTTTGTCATGAGTATGAATGGTCTATGAGAGACTGTCCCCCTTCACAATATACACAGGGGACACTTTGTCATGAGTATGAATGGTCTATGATAGACAGTCCCCCTTCACAATATACATTATTATATGACTCGAGGCTGCCATGTAAATTTTAAGTTACCAAAACCAAGAACAAATTTTCTTAAAAAGAGCCTTGCTTACAGTGGAGTTGTTTCTTGGAATTCTTTACCTATAAGGCATAAAGAATGTTCTACTCTACCCCATTTTAAAAATCTTATTAATAATTAACTAATTAATTAATCTTGAATCTATTCTTCTTGTATTTTACTATACATTTTATATTTATTGTATATTTTTGAACCCACGGCTCTCTGGAAGAGCATTTTTTTTTGTAAATGAAGAGACTCCGTGTTTAAATAAAGTTACCTTACCTTATACGCAGGGGACACTTTGTCATGAGTATGAATGGTCTATGAGAGACTGTCCCCCTTCACAATATACACAGGGGACACTTTGTCATGAGTATGAATGGTCTATGACAGACTGTCCCCCTTCACAATATACACAGGGGACACTTTGTCATGAGTAGGAATGGTCTATGACAGACTGTCCCCCTTCACAATATACACAGGGGACACTTTGTCATGACTATGAATGGTCTATGATAGACAGTCCCCCTTCACAATATACACAGGGGACACTTTGTCATGACTATGAATGGTCTATGAGAGACTGTCCCCCTTCACAATATACACAGGGGACACTTTGTCATGACTATGAATGGTCTATGATAGACAGTCCCCCTTCACAATATACACAGGGGACACTTTGTCATGAGTATGAATGGTCTATGATAGACAGTCCCCCTTCACAATATACACAGGGGACACTTTGTCATGAGTAGGAATGGTCTATGAGAGACTGTCCCCCTTCACAATATACACAGGGGACACTTTGTCATGAGTAGGAATGGTCTATGAGAGACTGTCCCCCTTCACAATATACACAGGGGACACTTTGTCATGAGTATGAATGGTCTATGAGAGACTGTCCCCCTTCACAATATACACAGGGGACACTTTGGCATGAGTATGAATGGTCTATGTTAGACAGTCCCCCTTCACAATATACACAGGGGACACTTTGTCATGAGTATGAATGGTCTATGATAGACTGTCCCCCTTCACAATATACACAGGGGACACTTTGTCATGAGTATGAATGGTCTATGAGAGACTGTCCCCCTTCACAATATACACAGGGGACACTTTGTCATGAGTATGAATGGTCTATGTTAGACAGTCCCCCTTCACAATATAATCTGGAGACACTTTGTCATGACTATGAATGGTCTATGATAGACAGTCCCCCTCTACAATATACACAGGGGACACTTTATCATGAGTATGAATGGTCTATGATAGACAGTCTCCCTCTACAATATACACAGGGGAATTCGTGCAGGTGGGGGGGGGGGTCAAATTTGACACTTAGGGGGGTAGGGTAGGTCAAATCTACCTAAAAAAATTTATAATGCATAATAATGATCATGTAGGATTAGGGACAATCTGGATGAGCCAGAATGAGCCTCAATTGAAATTGAAACAAATTAAAAAGGTAATCAAACAGAGAATAAGTGATATCGAAATCCAAAATTGGTGGAGCAACATCCATAACGATATAAGAAAAGATAGCAGACAAAAAAACAAACTAAGAATATTCCGTCAATTCAAAAGAAAGTATGTTTTTGAAGACTATCTAAGTCACGTCACCAACACTAAGCACAGAGTGGCTTTCACAAAATTACGAATTAGTAATCATAGACTTGAAGTAGAAATGGGACGGTATAGAAGGCCGTACCTGATTTATGAACAAAGGATTTGCCCAGTATGCAATATGGGAATAGAATCGGAAAAGCATTTTCTTATCTGGTGTCCACTTTATGACACCAACAGAAAAGAATTAGCAGAACTTATTCAAAAAAATACTAATATTAATATCAACAACATGAACACTGATAATCGTTTTTTATTTCTGATGAATCCCAGAACAAGCTTTCTACAAAAAACTGTGTCAGCACATGTATATAAATGCATGCTGATACGAGAAAGGAAATTAGAGACTTAAAATTATAGAGAAATTTAACTTATTTGGATTTCACCTATGTACTTTAAGTATACAGTGCCAAATAAAACGTTGTTGTTGTTGTTGTTGTTAATGCAGACAACACCAATCACACTGTGCAAAACATACCAAAAGTTTGCTGTTGGATCTCTTTGTTAAGTCTAGCTATGGATCCATCCAAGATTCGATCAGGGGAGGCTAAATATTTCACTTTGGGGGGTAGGGTAAGTCAAATTTACCTAAAATAATCAAAAATGCAGACAACACTACCCGGACAGTGAAAAATACACCAAAAGTTTGCTTTTAGATCTGTTTGTTAATTCTAGCTATGACGCCATCCAATTTTTTATCAGGGGGGTTCAGTATCACACTTATGGGGGGTAGGGTAAGTCAAATTTACCTAGGCTAAAACAATCTAAAATGGAGACAACACCACCCAGACAGTACGAACAAACATACCAAAAGTTTGCTATTGGATCTGTTTGTTAATTCTAGCTATGGCACCGTCCAATATTCTCTCAGGGGGGTCTCTCTGGGGGGAGCTAAATGGTGCAGGGTGTAGGGTAAGTCAAATTTATCTCATAATTTAAAATGCAAACAAAACTACCCAGACAGTACGAAACATACCCGAATTTTGCTATTAGATCTGTTTGTTAGTTCTAGTTATGGTTACACCCAGTCTATTGGAGGAGGGAGGGGTATCACACTTATGGGGGGGTAGGGCAAGTCAGATTTACCTAAAACAACTTAAAATGCAGAAAAATTAGCGTCGCACTCGGCTATGCCTCATGCCGCTCTTACGTTTGTTAAAGGTTCTTTATATTTTCTCTCGTGCATCTATCACGCCGTGGCTTTCTGTAGTCTAATTGATAAATATATAGGTAGAAAAATGTGAAGGACCTTGTTTAACATCGATAGTATCTTTAGCTGAGCTAATATATTAGATCTGTTTGTTAATTCTAGCTATGATAACGCCTAACATTCTAACAGGGTGTAAAATGTTCACTCAGAGGGGTAGGGTTGGTCAAATCTATCTGATAAGATAATAGCCCACTTTCAATATATGGTTGAGTTGCCGCACACAAAAGAATCAGTGCACGACCAAACAAATGTTCAGTTGCTCACCACTAAGCAATATTCACAGAGCCTCGAACTGATTGTTTTGTGCCGTAGCAACTCAAACATATATGTCGAAAGTGGACTATTCAAAACACAGAAAATATTATCCGGACAGCCCCAGGCATGCCAGAATGTTTTATTAGATCTCTTAGCTCCTGCTTATGTGGCAAAAAGTTGTCTCGGCTAACCAAGACAGCCCTGCCCCGAGTTACCCTGGGCGACATGAGTTTTCGTATATTTCTCCTTCGACTGGTTTACATGGAGAATTTAACTCATAACTCGCAAATTTAGCTAAAAACATGAAATACAGGTAATTGTAACGAGAAAGTGTCAAAAGGTACCAGCAGATTAATTAATGAAGAGATCGGCTGATTAATATTTGGTACAGATCTCCCAAAATATTCTATGTTCTACATGTATGTTAAAGGTCTCCAAGACAGTTTTCAGTTCTATGAGTAAAGCCAAAAGAGCATAGATAAGAGAGGGAAATGTGTTAATGGGGCGTGTGCCATGATGATTCCCATATGTGCTATTTTTAGTAACCGGATGCAGTTTAATTTTCATCTTACCCTACTCCCATGCGTCCAAAATTTGAATGAGTGGAATTTGCCAATTTGAGCTTCATGAAATCACACAATCGATACTAAATTTATTCTAGATCCCACGAAAAAGCCATCTAATGTCCTATTAATAACATACATAAAAAAGATTTTCTCATGGAAATGAGCGAAAATGTTGGAGTAACTCTAAGCAAGCATTCAATAACGTGTGATGCGTCAGTAGCGCGTGCATTTCCTCTAAAATTTCTTTTAAAAACACAAAATCCTCAATGTTTTTGCCTCTTTTTTCCATCAAAATCATTCGTTGGTTAGCAAAACGTACACAACACACTTTTGATGCTAGATAATATGAACAACAGCAGAACTACAGTAATAAAACTTTGATTGAACGCTGTTTTTGAAAACACAAATCTGCACAAATCGGTTCTCTGGGCCCGGAAGTGTCAAATTATGACGCACGGGAGTAGGGTAAGATGAAAATTAAACTGCATCCTGTTACTAAAAATAGCACAGATGGTAATCACGGCGCGCATCCCATTAACAAGTTTCCCTCTCTTATTTATGCTCTCTTGATAAAGCTCTGGTGAGCTTAAAATAAATAAAATAAATAAATCTAAATATCTAGTTTATTCTAACCCATTGCAGTGTAACGGCTGAATTACAGGTTGATGTGCCTAAATCATAACACATAGCTAATACTTGTACAATGTACAATTGACTAATGACTAATGACTAATGACTAATATACAGATATTTAAGTGAAAACTATTATTATCACTTGCGTGATAATACGACTGTAAATGCAAATGCATATAGATATAGTATAAATAGACATTGCTGGATTAATTGAGGCAAAAAGGTTGATATTTAACAGTTACAAAGTTTTTAAAGCGTTCAGTTTTAACTAATGCAGGGCATTCAGTTCTGCCAGAGTGTAACGACATTGAGGAAGTGCTTTGAATCACTCTATCATGTCAATGTGCAGCTTCACACTGACAAGGCCTCTGCTTTGAAGCTAGATATTAATTTTTCAAGATTTTTCAAAAAATCCCTAAAACAAACTTTCTTCGTAATTTTTGCTTGATATTTGTAAAGAATTATTACCAGAGCCTCGTTCTCGATGGCGAGTCTGACGTCATATTAAGAACATGATCTAGCTATGGCAGACAAGATTTTGACGATTATTAGACAAAATGTAGATGCAAAAGTTTATTCTTTGAAACCAATGTTTGATAGCAAGAGACCATAATACTTAGAGAGCAAATCTCAATATTGATGTCTGTGCGATGTTCGTGGCGGCTAAGGCTATTTTTATTAACTTCGCCATCGCGCGCGCAAGGCTCTCAAACAATAAAATTAGATTTTTGACGTGCGCGCGGATGGGACTGTTTGCTTTCGGCATTTGAATTCTATTGTTAAAGAGCCTTGCGCGTGCGATGGCGAAATTACTAAAAATAGCCTTAGTCGCCACGAACATCGCACAGACATCAATACTGAGATTCCCTCTCTTAGTATTATGGTCTCTTGTTGATAGTGAACTTTATAGCCTATTGAGCTTATAACATACAGCAAACACGTTAAGAATTTCATAAGACTAGCATTTTAATAATGCAGTACTCTTGGGTAAGCTCAGTGCAGGTGATATGGTGGCACTTGACACACTGTACCATTTCAGTCTGTTATCAAAACTATGTAACCATGCTGCTCGAATGAAAGCTCAATCTTCAACTGTAGGCTTCCTAAAAGATTAGCTCAGCTAAAGAAACTATCGATGTTAAACAAGGTCCTTCACATTTTTCTACCTATATATTATCAGTTAGACTACAGAAAGCCACGCGCTCGCGGCGTGATAGGTGCACGAGAGAAAATATAAAGAATCCTTAACAAACGTAAGAGCGGCAGGAGGCATAGCCGAGTGCGATGCTAATTTATCTGCATTTTAAGTTGTTTTAGGTAAATCTGACTTGCCCTACCCCCCCCCATAAGTGTGATACTCCTCCCCCCCTCTGATAGACTGTTGGGTGGAACCATGACTAGAACTAAGAAACAGATGTAATAGCAAAATTCTGGTATGTTTCGTACTGTCTGGGTAGTTTTGTCTGCATTTTAAATTATGAGGTAAATTTGACTTACCCTAAACCCCCTAAGTGCACCATTGAGCTCCCCCAGAGAGACCCCCCTGAGAGAATATTGGACGGTGCCATAGCTAGAATTAACAAACAGATCCAATAGCAAACTTTTGGTATGTTTCGTACTGTCTGGGTGGTGTTGTCTCCATTTTAGATTGTTTTAGCCTAGGTAAATTTGACTTACCCTACCCCCCATAAGTGTGATACTGAACCCCTCTGATAAAAAATTGGATGGCGTCATAGCTAGAATTATTATATACCCTTGTCCATACGCCCGCTCTGATTGGCTAAAAGCTGTGCTTTATCAGAGAACGGAGCACAGCTCTGATGTCAGCAGCACGAGCTCGACCGCGCGCACCTTTTGAATTTTTGTACGGAGAAAATCGAACATTTTCCCTTGAATATTTACTTCAAAATATATAATAAAACAAATAGAACATCTTTTTCCGTGCTCCGATCAGTAATACAGCACTTAGGAAGTGCCGAAAGCACTCAAGAAGTGTCCTTACACTTCTTTCATGCTTTTGTCACTTCCTGCGTGCTGTATTGTAGAAATAGAAAACGAGGCAGCGTGCTATGTTGAGTTATAGAAGCACGCAGGAATTGTAAGAAGACGAAAGAAGTGTTAGGAGAAGCATGAGGCGTAGCGGAGTGCTTCTCAACACTTCTCGAGTCTTCTTACAATTCCCAAGTGCTTCTATAACTCAACATAGCACTGCTGCCGAGTTTTCTATTTCTTTTATAAAATACAATTGAAGTTTTATTTTCTTTTTTCGTTGGAGAAAGTTTGAAAATGTGCGCGCGCGTGCTGTGTGTTCTCATAGAGAACGCGCAACACGCGTCCTTTGGCCAGTCAGAGCGCGCGTTATATCATAGTTATTTTATAATACTGAACGGAAAACTGAACACGGAAAAAGCTGTTCTATTTGTTAATTAACAAACAGATCTAAAAGCAAACTTTTGGTATATTTTTCACTGTCCGGGTATTGTTGTCTGCATTTTTGATTATTTTAGGTAAATTTGACTTACCCTACCCCCCAAAGTGAAATATTTAGCCCCCCCATGATCGAATCTTGGATGGCTCCATAGCTAGACTTAACAATGATATCCAACAGCAAACTTTTGGTATGTTTTGCACAGTGTGGGTGGTGTTGTCTGCATTATAATTTTTTTTAGGTAGATTTGACCTACCGGTACCCTACCCTCCTAAGTGTCAAATTTGACCCCCCCTGGACGAATTCAGGTGGGATCCATAGCTTAAATTAATCAGCACATCAAATACTACAACTGTGCCAAATTTGGTGCTTTTACCTCAAAGTGAACAATTAGGCCATTTTTCTGCACCATATTGCTGGACTATAACGCCTCGTGCAGTATTTAAAATTTCTCGTTCATTGTTAGCAAACTCTTGAAGGTAAATCCCGATAATTCACTCGCTGAGTGTGTTAACCTCTAAATAATTTATTTATAAAGTGCAGATCAACCATATGGTTTTCAAATATGCACTACCTGTACTAATGGCTTTCATGATTTTAACGGCAAAATTCTTTTTTGGATCTTTTCCAACAAGAGTACTGCATTCTTCCTGTGTGCGGGAGATTGGCCAGTCAAGAACTGTTCAAATAAAATAAAATATCAACAAACTGAAAACAAATACATGTTTAGGATAAACTGAGACAGAGTGTACTCACTTGAAAAATCTCTAATCTCCTTTTTGCTACATTTACACCATTAAAGGCAAAAGTAATTTGAACATGGGGGGTTGATGCCCATCAGCAAAGCCATAAATTTCCAGTTGGCACACACTATCCTAGAAACATTCCAATAACATAGTATATTTTAATATTACAATACATGTAATATTATAATAAATATAACATTCTATGTAACTTGTAAAGTTGTTATAATTGTAAATAAAGCCTTATTTCACGGTTTTTTTCAAGATCAAAAAAACCGTGAAATAAGGCTTTATTTACAATTATAACAACTTTACAAGTTACATAGAATGTTATATTAATGTATTCTGTAATATTATTCGCCAAAAGTCGTATTTTAGACCCCATGCATTTACGTGTATTTGCAACTGTTTAATGTTGTCAGATAATGAGCTTGGGCTGCCTGTGCTTTAATATATCGTCTTCTCATCTTGCTTCGATTGAGCACACAATGGCGATGAAAAACTCATAAAAGAACATTGTCTTTCCTGAGAAATATCACTAAACAGTTCATGGCCTTGCTGAATACTTCCACAAATACAAAGCAGGATTCACAGTGGATTCCCGGGGTATGATAAATCTGAATAACAATGACAACTAAGCTAGAAAACAAAGACTCCAACTTGATCGTGAAAACGTGTCGTCATTCCAAGCATATTTTGATGACGTCACAAATTATAGTTCACTCCACATGTCTACATCCACACATGCATGTCTACATGCTCTATAAACATCCCGCACACGACACACAGGAATCCCACTGCAAGATTAGTGTTGCTGCTCGCTTCGCTCGCAGCAATAAAATTCAGTGTTAATGATAATAATTAACTTACAGTTTAGTTCGTTAACCAGATTTTCGATTGTTTTTGTGAGCTTTCATACTAAAGCATCACCTTCAGAAACAGTTTTTTTATTATTATCATGAATGCCCCAACCTGCAAAGATCTACCTGACCTTCAATGATACATGTAGTTTTGCAATACATTATTATAAAATTACCACTTAATTCTATATGTCTCCCCATTGTACAGCAGTCCTTCACTGCTCAAGAGCTTCATTTCTTAAAACACACAGCCTAGGCACTCTGCCATGGAGTCTTGAGCCTCTCCACCTAAAGTTCAATAAATAAATATACATGCATATGCCTGGTAAAATTTAAAATTGTCAAGTGTGTAAATGTATAAATTTGAACCTCCATGGTGAAATTTACACATGTCCAGTACCTATCTACTAAATGTTCCTCTTTATGGACCAAATCTGAAACTTTACCCTAAGTTTTACTTGATAAATGTCACAAATGAACCATTAGGTATAATACCTAATGGTTCATTTGTGACATTTATCAGGTAAAACTAGCTAGACCTCTGAGGAAAAGGATGTCCATGAAATTTTTGAGATGTGCTTTAGTTTCTGAAAGTCTTATCATTCCTCAATTGTTCGAAGACCGCATGCAGAAAATGAGTTTGGGATACTTATGGTCTTACTTTACCTAGATGCAAATACTTGGCTATGGGCGAGGCACCCATTACCACTGTTTATACACAGGCGGCTCTTTTGCTTTGATTTGAAAAACTTGTGTTCATTAATTTACAACATAAACAGGTTTCCAGTCAGTTCAATTCACAACAGAAATGTTTTAACAGCTCCCTGGAATTTTTTTCATATAATCTCTTTTGAAAACCACATGTTTTTGACTGACCCAACTAGTACTGTTCATGTACAAGCAGCAAGTAGCCCAAGACTGCATTGAACTATAGACACAAAATGTTGCATTCACTCACGACAGGCTACCCACAAAGGAGCTTCTTTAATTGCTGGTAACCCAAGTAAATGCAACACCTTGGCAAGCTGTCATTAAAAGTTTTGTTAGTACAATTTGAGTCAAAACAGAGCAGACAATGGCTCCAGAGATATCAGTATCAATGCATGAGATGAAAAATCCTTTAGTTGCTTGTTTGCCTATTGAAGTTGTAATATTTTAAAATAAGAATACAATCTAATTTAAGTATTTTCCTTTGGCATGAAAGAAAAATGACTATTTAGTTTGTATTAGTTGTTTTTGAAAAGAACAAAAGAGTCAGGGAGTTTACTACTAATTATTAGTTAGCCTATTCTTTCACAGTGAAGGAAAACCACTGTATTGCCTAAGCACTAATTGGGGACCGAACAATATTCTAATATCAGTATGGCTTGCATACAAATCTCAGCTCATTAGTTTTTTTTTAATTCCTGAGGTGGGAAAACTGCATGATGCAGAAGCACATACTCAAAACAAGGCAGAAAACAAACAAACCACCATTTAATTAAGTTTCTCATTAAGTGATTTATTGCATAAACTTCATTTTCATCTTCATTAAAGACATGATATCATGACCTCGCTAATAAATAAGATGCCTCTTGCTGAACACTTGTCGTGTGGTTGTCTTGTGTAAATAATTTGTATATATAGTAAATTAATGCAGTTGGGCCAGTTGATGAGCACAACAAACCACGGTGGGCATAAATGACCTCAAAAATGCGCAAGGAAAATGTGACACATTTTCGCGATTGTAAATAATTTCAAAAATCTTTGACATAATGAAATGAAATGAAATTTTCAGAGTGTTACCAGTAGATATATTTTATTTTGATGCGCTTGGAGTCGAGGTTGATGTCATAGTGACGTCATATCAAAATGTTACATTTCTAGCCAAAATTTATTTTTAAGGCGAGGTAATAACAAAGCACTGAATTTTGTTTGTGTTGTCATTCTCTCTAATTTGGCGCAATTTTTTTTCCTCTGTGATTATTGGAACAAGAGTTATAACAAAATTACTGTTTTGATGACGTAATTTTTGATGACGTCATAGAGAAAGTAAAAAAAAATTATTCTAGTCGATAGATGGGGCCAAGTTATCTCCAAAATCTTTAGTAACGTTTTATTAGTATATTTACTGCTTAAGACAAAGAATTTTTCTCGATATTAATTTTATTAGAGATATTTTAAGATATCTGTGACGTCATTATGGCTTTTACGGTTTTTACAATAAATATTTTCAACTATTTATTAAAAAATTAAAATTCTAAAAACAAACGATTTTAGGCCACCTATAGTTCTTTCATCATGCAATGTATGACAACGAATCAGTTTTAAAGCAAAAAAGTAGTTTGAAAAAGTGTATTTTTCCGAATGATTTTGTATGAAATTTTTCCCGCCATTTTTTCACTGGAAAATATGAAACTAAAAAATTCATAACTCCACTTCCACTCATCCAATTTGAAAACGGTTTTCAGTTTTGAGATTGTTACTTTAAGAGGAACAATAGAATGTAACTTTGGAAAAAATCTGAAAATTTCGATTAAATCTAAAGTTGCGCATTTTTGGGGTGATTTATGCCCACCATGAACATTTATCCAAAAAGGTACTTCTAACAGCACATGTGGCTATAGCTTAGAATATCTAAATGAAAGGCATAAATATTATGTTCTATAGAATTCTACAGAGTACTAAACTAAACACTTGATGTGCGCTTCCTGTGGTAAATATCAAAATACGCTCTTGACTGCTAAAGTAATATATAAACTTAATTCCAGAACAGATAAGGTTTTAAATGCTTGATATTTTTGTTTTTGAAGTACCAAATACAAATATCTTAATTCGTTTCAAAGTTAGAGTAAAATCGAACGTGAGAATAAAAGTCAACTGACAGGTTTCATCAACATTATGAAAATGACAGTCTTAAATTTCAAAAGTCATCCCTATTCTTTGTGGGCATGACATTATGAAAAGGCTAGAATATAAACTATTAATCTCTAAAACCTGGCTCCTTAGTATTTTTTGTGTACATCAAAGAAATAAGTTGCTCCTGAAAGTTAATTAGGCTGCTTACAATCTGTTGTTTAGTTTATTTGTCATGCAATACTGTCACACTTACACATAGAGCCTTAAAACAAGCAAATTGGCAGGAAATAATATGTATTTGGCTTGGTCCATTGAAGTCAATTTTATTTTGTAAACATAGTTATCAGAATATGTGAATTAGATGCAGTTAGCTGGGCATGATTTATTTGACTCTTGATATTGAAGCCACCATGCTGGTCTACAGTCGTGGTACACCAACATGGCGGCCCATACATTTCTTACTAAAATATCAGCATATTTCAACGCTTATGTCTTTGAAACGAAAAGTCAAGAAATTCACCATAATTGTAAATCAAAGACAGAAGTCCAAAACCCAGCAATAAGTACCTTCGGATCGGAGTCGAGGTAAGTCATGTTGTCGCATGATTCCCAAAATGCGCTAGACCTCTTCCTCAGTCTCTGCTTGGTTTGCACATTTGCAACGTAGACGATAGATAGAAAAGGTAAACCTAGACTCGTGCCAGCCTACAGCCTGGGCACGAGTAAATAGACAGCTTTTGTAAAAGTTGGCCAAGGTTAGAGTTGTATGTACATCTATACAAGGTTTTAATTAGCTGAAGATCTAGCTACATGTAGATGGCATGCATTACATGTAATTCATAAAATTACTTTCAATAACAATACTTGACATTACTTACATTGTTATAAAAATCTGTTATGGGAATAGTGTCATTTTGTTTTTTTCTTTCTGCTTCTATTTGATTAATTGGTGCAGGTCCACACCAGTAAGTTGCTTTAGCTCATGATATGCAGCACCTGATATGTCTCCATTATCTTTTGCCTGTAAAGAGATATTCAGAGAATCTTATCAAATTCCAAATGAATTCATTGAATTAGTTTATTTTTACCACCTTACCTTCAGGGCTTTCTGGATCTTTTCCAGAGGATCAATCATGTCACTTAAGTCACAAACATTATCCTCCATCCCATCAGAAAAGTTAAACACTAGACATTCTTCCTCAATTTGAATCTTTAGCTAGCAAAGAAGAAGAAAAAAAAAGTCAATATTTTTTATTTTTAAGTGTTGAATATTTTAAATAAACGATTGTTCATATATAGCTAAATAGAGAAAACATTTATATTGCATCCAAACCTCTTTCGCTACCCAGCCATTTGGGAGCTTTTTGAATTCTATGGCATGCCATTCCTTCACCTCGTTTTTTTATGCGCTTTTCTGGCTTTCTCTAGCTCATGTATGGTGGCCCATGGCTGCCACTACATTTTTAACCTTCTTTTGTATAATTTTTGTTTGATTCTCATTATGTTTTTCATTTTAAAGTGAAAAAAAAGGAAAAACAAATACATTTTGAAAATAAAATCAAAAGTAAAATGAAAATGAAATGAAAAGTAAAATGAAAATCAAAAGTAAAATCAAAATCAAAATCAAAAGTAAAATGAAAATCAAAAGTAAAATGAAAATGAAAATCAAAAGTAAAATCAAAATCAAAAGTAAAATGAAAATCAAAAGTAAAATCAAAATCAAAATCAAAAGTAAAATCAAAATGAAAAGTTAAATGAAAATCAAAAGTAAAATGAAAACCAAAATCAAAAGTAAAATTTAAATCAAAAGGAAAATGAAAATCAAAAGGAAAATGAAAATCAAAAGGAAAATCAAAATCAAAAGGAAAATGAAAATCAAAATCAAAAGTAAAATCAAAAGTAAAATCAAATTCAAAAGTAAAATCAAAATCAAAAGTAAAATTAAAATCAAAAGTAAAAGGGCAATTCCACATGAGAAATGAAAAAAACAGATTTTGAAAAGCTTACAAAACTGAATAACTTTGTTTCAAATATTACTCTATAGTGTTTAGTGTTTATGATTTTAGTAAGATTTTCCAAGACTGACAATCAGGGGGTGCACTAACACAGGGAGAACGTATAGATATTTTTGTTCATAATTTGGCCTTAATTAGAGCAATTTGAAATCCATCAAATAATAGCTTATTAAACCTCCAGTTAAAAGGTTTTTTTGAGAATGGTGAACATTGATATTGGTCTTTCAAAATACACACTCATGGAAAACTTCTGAACAGATGACATGAATTTGGAAGGCTTTGAACTTCGTTACAGACGTTACATAGCCAGATTATGGAAACACATTCATTTTTGTATTGCATGCCAACCTGAAGTCATATTATTGTGGGGGGACAGGTTCTCTTTTAAAAATATATGGGTAACAAATAGGTGACAAGAGATTGGATGTAGCTCTTTTATAAATTACTAAAATCATGTTACAGACGTTACACATCCTGCGTTACAGACGTTACACAATTATAAAAAAGTAAAAGTTCACTCTTAAAATTTTGAAATTATATTAACTCTTATTTCAGTGCATGTTGTGAAAAGTATCACAAGACATTTTCATGCAATAATCCTCTTATATCAATATAACATTTTGAATTTTGAATTGAATACAATTAAATCCAGGCACAAAAGCAAAAGGAGTTGTATCCAAAACAAAAATGAAATATTCAGTATCAGTAATTAAATTTTAAAATGGTAGCAAACTGAATGTTTTTATCCAAGTCAAATCATGTTTGATTGTTATCAAGTTTAGTAAAAATTTATGAGTTCTTTATTTGTTGTTACATAGCTGAGCCTTGAACATCTTATCTATTTCTGATTGGTTAGCAATCTTAAAAGGACCATTGCCTTGAAGCTTGACAGGACCAAAAAATACACAGGAAATGCGAGAACTGAGAATGTCATCTCGCCTTGGCCAGTCAAAACTGTAAGCACCAACTCTGAAAAGAAACTTGAACTTTATAAAGTCACCATTCACTTCAAGAACTCTCCCAATGTAGAATTAGAATTATTAAGATAAAATTAAATATTACAATCAATTGGTTAATAAGTATTAAAACTTGGTTGACAAGTAGAACATTGGTAAAAACTGCATTTCTAGTGTTTCATATTTTTTTGCCTTTATGTTTCATTGCAAACAAGATCTATATTTTGTACAGTGTAACGTCTGTAACAAAACTTGTAACGTCTGTAACGTCAAACTTTTCTTCACTGCTTAGAGCTAAGAGAATAATCCTGAAAAGTTTTCTGTTGATAATAAACTTCATTCATATAACAAGTGCTCCATTACCAAATTAAATTTCAAAGGCTTCTAAATTCACAGAAATTTGTGTTCAAATACAAAAACCTGGAAGTATGGGTGATTTTACTGTAACGTCTGTAACGCTACTTTAACTCTCTGTATATGAGCAACTTGGAAGACTTGAATTATTCTTTTAACTTCTACAACTTCACTCCCCCCTACCTAACAAATCTATGCAAAAGAAAAATCAAAACTCTCTTTGGCCTTCTAAATGTACTTAACTAAAACCACAAAATCTTGTCTGAAGTGTAACGTCTGTAACGAAGAACTGCCCAAAAGTAAATTCACTTTAGCGACGTGGCCCATGGCTGCCACGGACCGTGGCTGCCACTACCATAATCCTTTGCGGCACGTGCTTTGTTAAACAATGGCGGACAACAGCACGGAGAGGCATATCCATTCTATATTTAATCTGATTTTGCTGGATATCCCTAAAGGATGAACCTCTGAACCATTTCTAAATAAGCCACAGCAACAAGACAGTTCAGGGTATTGGCTTGCAATTGGAAATAAGCTTCACTCAAAGTTATGGCGGACGACGTATTAGATAAATTTAGCGGCAGAGGAAAGACAGATGGATATAAGCTAACGGGCTGGATAACTTAAGCTTACTTATAAAGCTATATTTGCATTATCCCGGACATATGCTGTAAACCACAAACTGTTATGGTTGAGGGCCTTTAATAGTGACGAACTACAATCAGAAGTTGATTGGTTGCAAGTACAAACGAGTTCTAGCCAGATCTAGAAGGATTTTATCGATGCAGTTCTTCTGAGTCAACTGTACCATGGTCATCAAGCTTGAGGTTTTAGGCTGACACCACAACATTGTAGTCAATTTAACATTTTTCTCCACTCCCAGGCTTCCCAGTAACTAAAGAACAGTTGGAAACAGTTGCTATGGAGACAGGTATACACCTATTTAAAAAAAGGTTGTCACCGCTAAGAGCGATAGGCGATAGGTAATAGGTCATTCCAAGACCGCAAAGCACTATTGATTTCTTAATTAAGCCATCCTAAATCTTTCTTTACACTCTTCCATCAAATATTTGGCTATTCATATGTAAATTAGAAATCAATAGTGCTTTGTGGTCTTGGAATGACCTATTACCTATCGCCTATCGCTCTTAGCGGTGACAACCTTTTTTGAAATAGGTGTATATGCTGGAAGAGCCAGATGATATCTTACCATGTGATATTAGGAACACCTTCCTCTGTAAAACTGTAGCTTTGTTCTCTACTATGGCTTGGTAAAATGATGTGTTTAACCCAATAAGGGTAGGCTTTTTTTTCATTTGGTCAATTCTCAATTTTTGAGCTGTGGTCTAAACACATATTACACCACCACCAATCCATAAGCGATAAGTGCAGAATAAAACTGAAAAGTACACACTTGAAGTGGAGCCTAATCAAGAATAAAATTATGCAAAGGCATAATACCAGATAGAGAAGATATTGTTGAAGTGCATTTATTTATTTAAAAAGTCAATTGTGAAAAAAAATTTTTCCTATTCAAAGTTTTATGTAAAATAATACAGTGAGACCATCAAGGCGGTCACCTATTAAGCGACCACCCTATATTTAGCAGCCACTTTTCAAACTTCCCAAAATATATGTAGGCAACCTCTATTTAACAGCAGCTATTTTACAAGGCCCAAGGGTGGCCGTTTAATAGAGGTCTCACTGTATTTACATCTTGAATCCTGAGATGGTTTGCTTTGATTGATTTATAGTACTAAAAGTTAAAAGTAAGTCTAGGTTAGAGCAAACACATCTTCTGCCCTTCTGTCAGGTGTATCTTAGTACAAAATTCAAAATAATCATTTCTGTTACATTACAGCTAATTCAAGTAAGGCCACTTGCTTAATAATTTAAATGTTGAAGCATATTAAAGCACATCAAATTCATTCTCATCTGTTTCAATCATGTTTTAGTTAAATGCAAAAATGTAAATAGAACAATAACATTAACATTTCAAAATAGTGTCCAATTCCTTGGGGTTGGGGACTCTTGTATTTTAGATGGTAGGGATGCTCCTCATACATTTCAAGTCTAGTTCACATGGCGTCATAATTATTAGCAAAACAAGCAATTTGAAAAGAAAACATGCTACTAAAAGACAATTTCAGAAGAAAAGAAAACACCTCAGTCTTTGTATTGCCAGGTAAACCCCTCAGGGGATAAGGGATGTTTTGTTTCTTGCTTATGATTATGACGCTGGTGTGAAAATCAGAGAGCTGGTACTTTCAGAGACAAGCTTGTACTTTTTAGGATCCTTACTTTTTATCTTACATACTGGAAACAAAGATTGAGTGGTACCTGGGCAAAACCCTTTGACCACAGCCACCTAAAGAAGGCTCTGGCAGTGTTCAACATAGCATTTTTGATGAGCATCCCTACCCCAATATACCAGTTCCCTTTAATGCCCCCTCTCATTTAAAAAAATGCCATTTTACTCCATGTCCACTATACCAGGGGGTGAGGGTGGGGGGGGGGGGGGGGGGGAAGGGGGGGGGGTACTCCCATATATTTGCTAATGGGTATGAGCCACTGGATAGGGTATGGTTTTGGCCCTGCTGTCTTTAACAGGGTATACATTTTACCCAAAATTGTCTTAAAATAAAATAAAATAAATAACTGCTTATTTAAGTGTCCTAGTCTTCTAGCGCTCGCGCACTAATTGGGGGACACTATACTCTCACACTCACTACCTCTACCTTGAATATTTTGCAAATAATCACTCGACTCACCAGTTCGTTTTTGATGGAGGGAGGAAAACCGGAGGACCCAGAGAAAAACCCTCGAAGCAAGGGAGAGAACGAACTAACAAAGTCAACTCACATGAAGCGCCCCATCCGGGTATCGAACCAGGGACCACAGCGGTGAGAGGCAAGCGGTCTAACCACTCGGCCACCCTTGCTCCCCACAAATCTTAAACATGATCTATAATTCTGAAAAGAGATTGCAAGCCATAGAGTGATTTTCATCGGACTGTGAAACAATTACTAATGGTCAGTGTTTAATAGTGCCTAATAGTTGTATTGCAACAAAAGAAAACAATGGGTGCAGAGTCTATTAGTGTCTAGTTACATTGACCATTGTGGTGTCAGCCTAAAACCTCAAGCTTGATGACCGTGGTACAGTTGACTCAGAAGAACTGCATCGATAAAATCCTTCTAGATCTGGCTAGAACTCGTTTGTACTTGCAACCAATCAACTTCTGATCGTAGTTCGACACTATTAAAGGCTCTCAACCATAACAGTTTGTGGTTTACAGCATATGTCCGGGATAATGCAAATATAGCTTTATAAGTAAGCTTAAGTTATCCAGCCCGTTAGCTTATATCCATCTGTCTTTCCTCTGCCGCTAAATTTATCTAATACGTCGTCCGCTATAACTTTGAGTGAAGCTTATTTCCAATTGCAGCCAATACCCTGAACTGTCTTGTTGCTGTGGCTTATTTAGAAATGGTTCAGAGGTTCATCCTTTAGGGATATCCAGCAAAATCAGATTAAATATAGAATGGATATGCCTCTCCGTGCTGTTGTCCGCCATTGTTTAACAAAGCACGTGCCGCAAAGGATTATGGTAGTGGCAGCCACGGTCCGTGGCAGCCATGGGCCACGTCGCTAAAGTGAATTTACTTTTACTTTTGATTTTAATTTTACTTTTGATTTTGATTTTACTTTTGATTTTGATTTTACTTTTGATTTTGATTTTCCTTTTGATTTTGATTTTCCTTTTGATTTTCATTTAACTTTTGATTTTGATTTTGATTTTCCTTTTGATTTTCCTTTTGATTTTAATTTAAATTTTCCTTTTGATTTTCATTTTCCTTTTGATTTTCATTTTACTTTTGATTTTCATTTTACTTTTCATTTCATTTTCATTTTACTTTTGATTTTATTTTCAAAATGTATTTGTTTTTCCTTTTTTTTTCACTTTAAAATGAAAAGAATAATGAAAATCAAACAAAAATTAAACAAAAGAAGGTTAAAAATGTAGTGGCAGCCATGGGCCACCATACTCATGGATTGTTTTTTTTTGAATTTTGAAACGGTCTTAGTTGGGAATCAAGCGCCTTTCTGAGATTTTTGTTTTCCTCTCCAATCGAGGCAACTTGTCTTTGAAGTTGATCGATGCGAGTTTTCAACTAAAATATTCACGACTTGTAGAACGCTGGAGTTCAATAAAACATTATACAGGCACAGTACTACTAATATTTGAATCAAGAGAACACGTTTTGAATTTCTCAACAGGAGGCTGAATGAAAAAATGACTTTGAAAGTCTGAAGGTATTATGCACCTATCAATGTCTTGCCCCAACGGGGGGAGTGCGGGCATACCCAGGGGCTATTGACAATTTTCAAATTTTTTGTCAATAATCCCCATAGTGGTGGTGTGTGTACATGTCAATAATGTGGATGTAGAAAAATGTTCATAAAAACGTGGCCTACGGTCGTAAATGCCTTACTTTGGAATCAGTAATGAGCTAAACTTTGATTCGTTTTTATACAATTATATTCTGACAACAAAGAAATAAGCAAAAGAAAAACCTTCTATGTCCCATTAAAACCATCACTAAGAACTAAAATGGCAGATAAGGGTATTAATTTCTTACCTTTTTAACCACGTTTTCGAAGTTTTCGGCTCCATTGTCCGTCATCTTGAAAGTTTTCCGACCGACTCTATGTCGTTCAAGTATCAATAAAACCCGACCCTGGGGGAATCCCTGTGTCAAATAAAGTATAAATACAGCCCCTCTCTCGGGACGTTTTTTTTTTTCAATAGCCCGTACATGCCCGCACTCCCCCCGTTGGGGCAAGACATTGATAGGTGCATTATGGCGGCCATTACACCATTGAACAAACGCCTCTCTGAGACAACAAACTTTCCCTCTCTCTTTTAAAAGCGCGCCAAAATGTTATACAGTAGCCATATAAGGAATTGAGATGCTCAGAAGATTTTTATGAAGGTCTCCCTTGTAAAAAAACAATTTAAAAAACAAGTACTTACATCTCCTTGTTCCTTCTTCTACTTTGCTATCTCCTGATGGCTCTCCTTATTTGTCAATATTTTTACTTGAAATAAAACTCGAATCAATGTAGAACATATTTTCCTTAAGAAAAAATGTTAAAAAATTGAATTTCAGAGAAAAAGATGAATAAAAACATCCGTAGTCTTCCAATTGCGATGAAACTTGTCCGCCATTTTGTTTGTCTTTTGCAGGTTTATACTTCATGGCTGAATGTCCACATAGTCGCTCTTAGGGTTAGGTTTAGGGTAAATATTAGGAAGACGACTATATGGCATTCAGCCATGAAGTACTTCGCCTTTTGACTGCGTTTGGCTACAAAGCTACTAGGTCCCAGATCTCCACCAGGTCTCGAGTCAAATAGTTCTCGCAAGAATTTCAACCTTTCTTTGAAATCACATATATATAAAGGCCATGTGCCAAGAACCTTGCTAAGCGCAGTTGGCAAACGACTTGAACGGAGTTGGAGGGACCAAAGAACTAGGAGAGACATGGAGAAAGGAAGGAAACCAAAGTAAGTTAAATTGTTTAGGAACTCCAAGAGAACTAACGACGAATTATAAAAGTTGAACTGTCTTGAGCTAAATTCTTCGCTCGCCCGACAAAATCGATAATATTCTTGTTCTCATCTTTATTCGCTAGTGTTCTGAAGAATATTTGGCATAGTATTCTTGGTTATTTTACCAAGCAAGTAATGTATATTCTAACTCAAAGCTCAAAACGTATCACCAACACCAGACTAGGTCGACGCTTTAAGCCACTTCACGATTTCGTCCGCCATTTTGAATTGGGGCAAACGCGGGAAAATTTATAGCGATCTGGATCACTTTGACTTACCATAACTCGGCTCAATTTTGTCGGATTTTCAAAATTTAAACTTCAATGATTTGCAGACATGCCATGCCATGTGTCGAAATGAAAATAAGGCTCGTACAAGCATTTTAAGGAATTCGGTCTTTTCGCACAAGAGTCTTTTCGCACAGGTCTTTTCGCACAAATCTAAAGTCTTTTCGCACAAATCTAAAGTCTTTTCGCACAAACTTAAAGCCTTATCGCAAAAGTCCTAAGAGTATTTTTTTTCTTTAAGTTTAACTTCGATATCGTTTATAAAATTGTTTGCTGACTTGTCATGGAAGCTGTTGTCGCGAGTCAGCCGCCATTTTTGTATACCCGTCCACACAACTCTCCAAGTCTTTTTCGCACTAACACAAAACCTTATCACAAAATTTCTAAAAACAGTTTTACTACGTTGGTAAAAGATGTTTTGCTGGCTTTTATGGCTGTTGTGGCCATTTGTATACCCATAGTGGTGCCCAATCCTCCCTCCATCTGAGTGAACCCAGCACGCCTACATGTAAAAGTAAGTTTTTGTATCAATGTTCTTTTTGTTTATTAAGTCTTGCTTTACATTATATATCTTAATATTTATATTATCTCTCCTCCTGAATTGCATTTCTGTATTCTTCTTGGCTTATACCTGTACAACAGGTTCTGTGGCACCACTTCTCACAGCCTTCACACATGAGTCCATGTTGTCTAGCACGGACAGGCCTTTCACAGGATAAACAGAGATCAGAAGACATTGTAGATATTTGTAGATTGACGTTAAACTTATTGTTGATTTGATTTGATGAATGATGGAGTTAGTCATTCTGACCTGTCCTTATATACCCCATGGGCGGATCGAAAATTTTAAATAAAACTCTTTTAATTGGTCAAAGGAAAAGTCTATTGGGATTTATTTCTAACACGTGTAATTTTGTATTGTTTACCTATTAGTATCTCATTAAGACACCTCAAATTGGCTTGGACAAAGGACCTTATATTGCAAAAAAAACTTTTGTTCTCGTTAAAACAAAGGAAACTAATGATGTCGTGCCATTAAATTTCTCAAACTGAAAGACAAACACATGGATTGTAAGATGATTTTTATTTTTATTCACATCTTTACTACAGTTTATGTATGTGTTTAAAGTGATTTACAAATGGCATTATGTAACATTACAACATCATATTCAACTTCTATGAGAATAAGGTTGAAAACGTTTGTGTTCGATTTGTGCGAAAAGACCGCGTACTTTACACTGTAGTCTTTTCGCACAACATTAATTTTGCATTTGGGTTTTTGAATGTGATGTTTTAGAGTTCATAGGTAGCATAGTAAAGACAATTTTCGATCGAAATCATATGACGAAGTGCTAAAATACTCACGTTTTTTACTGTAAAACGGGCAAATAGAAAGCCATCACATCACAGACTTGTCTGAGTTGTTGATTTCAAAGTCTTGTCAAGTTGTTTTATACATCATTGAATTTGGGAAAATAATCTTCAACTTTACTATTTAGAGTATGCAAACTAAATAGACAACAACAACAACAACAACAACAACAATCTTTATTTCGTACCTTCATTATTTTACAAAAATAAAACAATAATAATTCTTGTAAATGGCATAAATTAAGGTAATAGAAGCTTATATTTGCTTTATTTAAAGTCCTTGTAATTGTAACTTTAAAAATACTGAGGCTTTTCATGTTTGTTTACACCTTTCGCATTGCTCGTTACTATGCGAATAAATGATACTTTACTCCACAGTTAACTCTGTTTACTCTTAAGAATGTTTGTTAGGACTTAAACTCTTTTTGCTTTATTAATAAGGGTAAAAGGAAAAGAGGTATTTGAAATACTTAAGACAGTATACAAATGTTTTTGGAAGTTTTTGCTGCTAGAGTGTTATTGTCAATGACAACGCTAAGACTCGTTGTCAAGCAAGCGGTACGTAATTCCCGAAGGTATTGCAGTCGGAGCGAGCGGCAACCGACGTAATTGACTGTTATGTCAGGTAATAACTGTAATTGACAGCTAAATTACACAAGAATAATCTTTATTCAACACAAGATTTACAATTCACTTTACGGAACTTCAATTATAAAGACTTGTGCAAAAAGTATTGACGGACTTCAGGGATCATGGTAGTTTCTTGGCAATCGAAAACAGAAAAATACGACAGTAAACCAGACTCATACTTCACACAAACATAAAAGACTCTTGTTCAAAATTTCCGATTGTTAAATAAATAACACAACTTGAAATCCTTGATATAAAGGTAAAGTATTCTCTATGTGGTTAGTCATAATTCAGCACTGTGCGAAAAGACTTTATATTTGTGCGAAAAGACTTTACATTTGTGCGAAAAGACCTGTGCGAAAAGACTTTTGTGCGAAAAGACCGGATACCTTTTAAGGTGATTCCTCTGTAATAGATCCTCCCGATAGAAATCGCTTAAAATTTGTTATTTTGTAGGTTTTGAGTTACTTATCTCGTAACTAACAAAAATAAAAGGCACCTGAAAGGTGCATGTATCTACTGCAGACGTGTTATAGAAATATTTTTGACAATGTGAAATGAATTGAAAAGAAAAACATGAAGAATGTTGAAGAATTTTATGGAGTTGGACAGGGCAGTTTGTTATTACCTCAACTGATGTCTTTTCGAAAGTTCAATGTTCGGAAAAACTTGGTAAGTGATATTCTTAACAATGTTTTTACGTCGACCATCAATAGAGAGAGCTTTCATAGACAGTGTCATAGGTTTTATTAAAGGAATTGCTAGTGTTTGTTTGGCCTTGCAATCAAGATCCACGCTTTGAGGTCTTCGTACATACTGTAGGCCATTACATTTTTTATTTAAGTAGGAGCTGAAATATTATATAATGAAGTGAATTATTTGATGATAGTTTACATGCAATCGGTGTAAACTTGTTTACCGTTGCTAAAAGATAGAACATATGCGAAAGGCTCAAACAAAATCAAGATGAACACTTCAATATTGTATTGACTTACCGGCTCAAAAACGACCTCAAAATTGAATAATGATATAAAAATTCTCCATAAGAATAAACCTGGCACATTCTATTAAAGCTGAGCCTTATCAATGGACATAAAAACATTGTTAAGACATCACTTACCAAGATTTTTGACTTGAATTCCTGTCAAACTTGTCAACAGTCGTCATGTTGGCCGTGTTCCCGTGTATTTTCCAAAAATATTCCGACTTTTCTATTGTTAACACTTTCTATTGTTAACAAGCATAGAACTTCGTGTCGAAACTCACACATGTTCTGGTGAATACCAATATACCGTGATCTCATAATTTGAGTGAAGCATGAAGTATATCCATTTTCTGCAGTAGATACAAAAATAGGGGGTCACGGTACTTGTTTAGGAAGTATTTGGCTTGATAGACAAGGGTATTTTAGCGATTTTTCGTGAACGTTCGATGTTTTCCAGCTAATTTGTTGATATATTTGTCTATCTGGTCTCAGAAAAAAAAAAACAGACAAAAAAATGAAAAGATAATATTTACTACATAGTAAGGCGAAAAAAAATCTTTATATTCCATGAGGATTACGAACCCGGACCCGTCTATTTGCTTTATATGCTGGTGTTACACGCTGCTCTAAATGATTGTCTGGGGTGCCTGTGGCTTGCCTCGTTTTCATGGCACATTCTCGACTATGACGATAGATAGATTGAAAATGCAAACCTAGACTCGTGCCAGCCTAAAGGCCTGGGCACGAGTATAAAGCGTCAAATTTTCCATGTTCCTATCGATAGATTTTCTTAATTTTCAAATATGTAAATCATTGCGTGAATGCAAGTTTTGAAATAAGAAATGGGGGTCACGGTGCTCCTTTGCGAGATATTTTGTAAAACATCATTATAATAGAGCTAAAAACTATGGCGTACAATCAAGGCCAAAATTCAAACTTTGCATTTTACGCTGTACTTTTTGTTTTCATGTTAACCAACCTCTTCATCAGTTTACCAACCTCTTTCTAGCGCAGAAAGGCGGTCAACCGCTTTTAAAAGAGTTTGCTTAACTTTGCATAAACTTTCTTTCGGTTGTTTGTCCGCCATTTTAGTGAGCACGAATGTGAACACGTGCTAGGGACATTGTGGTACACTATGGGGAAGGGGCTGGAATATTACAGATGAGTCCACGATATCAATTATGTATTGGATTGTGGTTGGATGTTGAGTTTCAAAAGGTTGCAAGTCAAATGACGAAAACTTGCTTGTTGAATGGAAAAGGTACCCGAATACGAAAAGTAGCACTGACCTAGAATTACAAAATATAGCATGTCAAATTTGAAAACTAAGCATTAAAATGTACAATGTTGTATGTCAAATACATAATGTCAATATGAAAACAAAAAGTACAGCGTAAAATGCAAAGTTTGAATTTTGGCCTCAATTGTACGCCATAAAAAAGGGCACTTTTTTGAGAAGGGAATGGGGTAAGTTTGTAAAACATGCTTTTTATCGCACCAAAGATTAGAAAAATTTCCAAAATCAAGTTTTGTATCCTTTTTGATTATACCTTGAAAGAAAATGCTTGTAAAGTCGCAATTTATGCGTATTGAACCATGCGCAGTAGGCGTGCACGGTAGGAATTACCTTAAAACAGGGGTTAAACTGTTTTTGGACAGTCAAATTGTTTTTGGACTGAGATTAATCAACTTATTAACCAACTTTGACATGCAAGACAAAAATCAACTTTCATCAGCTGCCATTACAGAAAATACTTTGAAGGACAAAATCTCACTAGAAGAGATTGGCTCCTCAAACTAAAAGTATAAAGTTATAAAGCTACCGACATTTAAAAAACAAAAATGCAGTTTTGAATCGTACTTTATCAATATACAAATGAGGGGAGGAAAAGTGGGCGGAGAAACTGAAAGCTTTCCTCGCTTGATTATTGGCTGTCAATAGACTTAAACAAATGATGATTGGTCAAAAAATGAGCTGACCAGAGCTGACTTCAAAATGGTTTTCCAAAAACTTCTGAAGATGATCCCAACAGCCAGATAACAAAGTGAATAAAAATTTTGAGAATGTCAAAAAAAGTAAAAATCTTCACAATACATTTTACAGAACAAAGAATTAAAGTTTTATGAAAATTCTACTTTTGGATGCTTTGGTTTTTAACTCGTGGATTGCAAATCCACAAGTCATCGTGAAGGGGTCAAAATATGCAAATGATCAGCTTAGTACTTCGTGTATGACAACATGAAATGGCACTATTCAATCTATCTATTGTCTAACTAGAATGGTGCCATACATAAAGTAGTAACCTATGTCACTCACTCACTCAAACACTGTTAAAGTATGCTACTGCGCATGGAATTGACCGCAGGCTGACAGTAATGTGGGCTCTGGGTACGAGATTAAAGGAAATATGTTTTTTATTCCGGGACTCCCAAAGGACTCCCGAACTATTCACAGATCAACGATATTTGCTTTTCACGATTTATGCAGACATCAGGCTATAGACAAAATTTATATTTAGTTAAGAACAGCATTGACTAGAAACACTCCCAGCAGACATGTTCAATACACACGAAAAATATATACAGACGTTTAAAGAAGAAGCTTTTTAGATCATTAAATTCCTAGTATTAGTACAAGCTATTTCAGGAGTAAAACCATCGAAGTACCGAAGCAAGTTTAGACATGACTTAATTATGCAATAGAATATCACCCTGCAGTCGATAGCCAGACTTTGTACATCACTATCAAGCGACAAAAATCTCTTCAAGTGCAACATCAAAGTTATCCAAGCTTTTAGTGTTTGTAGTCTATTATCACAAGAGTCAAGGTAGATAAGACTTAAGTTAAACAAACGAAAACATTTTGAAAGCAGTTGTCGGTCGCCGCCGTGAAGGCCTCGAGTCCACTAGCTGAAAACAGCAACAAAAAGGCGTATTGAGTTATAAAGTTTATTGGTTTAGTGTTTTGTAAAGTAATTTTTTAATCTTTATAGCAACATTTTGCTACAGAGCACAGAGAGAAGCATTTTTGCATCTGTTTTATAACCACACTCTGACAACAAATATACAAAATTCACCAGATGAATTCATACAACTTCTGGATAGTCCAGAGGATATGCCCTTGCTTTACAAGCGAGAGGTCCGGGTTCAAATTCCAGACCAGCGGGGAATTTTTTTTTCACTTTTTTTTTACATATTTTTTTTTCTTTTATAGCTAATGACTCTTTCTTCGCTAAAGAAATTATTGATTTATTGATGTGGATTTTTGTCTTCAAATGAAAACCCGTTATTAATTTTACTAAAAAAATGTGTTTGGGCTTCCTGTGGTCATTTCGGTCAATCCACGAGTTACTTCGCCATTGGCGGTTTGATTGGCTCTGTTCTTAACAACTAATTTCATTCAACTACTTTTTGGGTCCGCTTTTTGAATGAGCACAAAACTTTTTTTGAACTATTCAATATATTTTTCTCGCTCTTTTTCAGTTTCAACTGTTTTGGTTTCACTCACAAACCTAAACACGAGGGAGTTTTTCCGAACTGTAGAAAACTCTAAAAACAGCTCACCATATCATTTTACTCCAAAAAGACGCTCTTTTTTAGATTATAAATCAATTTGTAAGTCCGACCCGATTACTGTTTAATGAAACTTTTCATCCTACAGTGCAGCTCTCGAGTAACGTAACCTCTACTAGCGAGTACGAGTAGCGAGTACGAGTGGTGACTCAAGAGTCCTTGATTTCTGAATATTCATGAATTACTTAACGACTCGAAACTTTCGAGTCCGAATCACTCGCGAGTCAAACGGGTCAATTCATTTCTAAAGCACAGGTAGATTGTGTAGAAATCAAGAGAATTTCAAGATCAAAATTAAGAGCATTGAACAAAATGAATAACTCCCTAGTTACGGGGTCACAAGGTCAACAAAACGATTTAAAAGTAAGGGTGATTGTTTTGGTGGTAACCTCCCGTCCATGTCTAGCTCTTCGACGATGTCGATCAACATGAGATTTTGGATGTTCTTCATGAAGAGGTCAAAATAAAGCTGAATAAAAAGATAATTGACGCACTGTTGCGGCCGACAACTTGAAATAAACAATGGTGCTTCGGATCTGGCATTCCTTTTCAATCATCTTTTCTTTGGCTTATTTTCAACAGTTATTGCTCACCCATTTAATGATTGAGTTCCAAAGTCATAAATATAGTTCTTTATAAACGTAGATCCAGATGAAGTATCAGTTTGTTTTCAACTCTATATTTTTAAGTGACAGATAGGGTGTGAATATACACGCTTTCGATGTGCAATCTACAAGTCCCGCCGATAACGCCGAATGTTATCGGAGCGAAAATCTCTTCTCTAAATTCTTGTTTTTTTGCTTTTTCTAGTCGATATTTTATTCAGAACGATAACTTTGGACATTTTTGTAGATAAATATTTGATCATTTTTTACTAAACAGTGACTCATCTGTAGGTCCGAACTCGGAACTTTTGTTCCATGTTAATCAACCTCGCCGGTAGCTTATCTTGTTCGATAATCAGACGTCAGCCGCCAGAACTTTCATCATGCAAATTTGACTTTAAATTAGAGCAACATTCAAAGAAATTAACAAATCATTTCAATCACTGCTTTAGATAACAAGAAATTCCTAAAACAGTTAAAAAAAATCGTTTTGAGCAAATTTTCACAAGACGAAATACATCACTGTGGTAGTCAGGTCACGGGGCTAATTAATAAGCACGTGGGAATGCGATTGTCAAATCTTTGCATAACCAACCAAAATGTCGAAAACAATTTTAAACCTCTTCAGATAAGCAGAGATTTTTGAAAGCTTGATGTTACTTCTAAATAGGAACTTAATATTTTATACGGGAGAGAGTTCTACATGAATATGGGCTGTCATAACACAGCTCCCACAACAACTAAAACATGCCAAAAAGCCGAAATCAGCACTCTCATTTTCTTTGAAAGTTCTCGGGTTGTTGATTGTAAGTCTATTTTTGTTTTGCTTGCCTTCACTTGCATATAAAACATCAGATCGATTGCCTAAAAGTTATCCACAACGAGTTTTTGTTACATTAAAGCCTTTCAAGTGATCTCACTCTTTTGACTCGCGAGTACAGAGTATCGAGTCAAACGAGTCCCTATTGTTTTGTTCAAGCTCATTAAAGACTCGTAGCAATCTAGTACTCGAATGACTCACTACTCGTACTCGCGATTGGAGGTTACGTTACTCGAGAGCGGTACTGTGAATTATAGATGACATAAATTATTTTTATAGATATTGTTATTTTCATCAAGCAACAGTTTGTGTTTCATATTTAAGAGAAAATAATTGTCGCTTTTCACATTCTAAAATTGAACAAACAAGCGAACTGGAGATTGATCTACGAGACGGCCCGGGTCCGGCGATTCTCGAAGTATGAATTTCAAAGAAAATCTTTTCAAAAAAGGAAAGTCAGATTGTTATCTTGTCTTCATTTTGTCTTCTTTTGTATGCTGTGACTCACGACTGCAGCTAGTCGGGGCGTCAACTTGCTCACTCATGATTACGAAATCCAGCCGTAAATTTCACAGAGAACTTCAAAAATATAAAAAGATCAAAGAGTAAATCTAAATTTTACAACCTTTTCGATTTCCAGCCACGCTTTCTTCTTGTTTTAAAATTATTGATCTCTTTGGCCCATTTTTTTTTTTTGCAGCTGGAAAACTTATAACTAGTAGCTGTGTGTAAGTTTCTGCAGGGCCCCGCCGTCTTTCGCCAAGTGGCTGTGAATGATGTAAAATATCTTCGCAGAAAAGATAAAACCACGTCAACCTTTGGGTTCATGTGAGAGCTTACCCTCAAATTTATCTGTAGTGTACTTTTAGTTTGAGGAGCCAATCTCTTCTAGTGAGTTTTTGTCCTTCAAAGTTTTTCCTGTAATGGCAGCTGATGAAAGTCGATTTTTGTCTTGTATGTCAAAGTTGGTTAATAAGTTGCTTATTAATCTCAGTCCAAAAACAATTTGGCTGTCCAAAAACAGTTTGACCCCTGTTTTAAGTACTTTTTTCAAATCAATCTTATTTTTGTGAATGTTCTTAATATTTACGTGCCGAATGTTTTATTACTCGTGCCCAGGCCGTAGGCCGGGAATGAGTTATAAAATACAAATGTTTTTTTCCGATTGCCGTCTCGAGAATGCGGCATTCTTGCGCAATTGGTCACGTGATGCACTCCTGATTGGTTAAGAGCGTAAGAAACAATGCACTTCATTCATCACCTTTGTGCGCGTGCAAACTCTTCATAGTGAACTGTGAGGAACTTTAGGAATGCAAGATGGCTAACTACAAAGAAAATAGCTTTCAGAGACGGGCTCTTCCTGAAATAGAACAATGGAAAATGAAGCTTTTAACTCGAGATATACCTAGACACTTATAAGAGCTTCAGAATGGGCTGTTATTTTGAGCTTCATCTCCAATACTTTGACCAAATATTGAACTCTAAATGACATACTTGAAACCAAGCTTCCGTGATTCCGAGAATTTCCTATGAGCTGGAAATCTATGAATTTCTCATCCTACATGTTGCTAAAGAAACACACATAGAGGCAAGTCAATTAGGTTCCTCATTCAAGCATTCAAAAGATCTTGAGTGGTTTTTGTACTGAATTTTAATATCGGACCAGACCATTGGATGGAACGGCTAGGTTCCATTGACCTGGTTGGTCACGTAATGCTTTTGTTCATATATAAAACATCTGAAACATGAATGAAAAAATACACGATTTGTTATTTTGTCAAAAACGCTGTTGTAGTCTAACTCTGTACAGCAAACAACTGAGATACATAGTGAAATAAAAAGTTGAATAAACTAGGTAATATTTTTGCATGTCGGAGATATATAATATCCATGATATGTTGAGATATGTTGCAGATATGTTGCATTTAACTATTTCCTGGAAAGGTGAAGAAAGCGTGACTCGACTCGGGGAAGAGTATGAATGGGGCCGGTCATTGGAGCCTCCTAAATGGGGCTCCAGGGGCACCAGTGAACGGCACGTGTGCGTCTAGTTGAAAACAAAAATCCTCTTTTTCTCATCGTCTTCCAATATTTATCATGTAAACAGGCATAAAAAACAAAGCCAATACTGTTTCAAAAAAAATATTCTTTTAAAAATACGATAAAAATGAGCCGAGTTATGGTAAGCCAAAGTGATCCAGAATTCTATAAATTTTGGCGCGTTTGCCCCAATTTAAGATGGTGGACGTAAGGGTTATAGATTTGTGTCCAAGTACACCAAAGTGAAAGTCCTATATATATATTTCTATATATCGTCATAAATCATCATTTGGTGTCATTAACCATCATTGACTATCATTAAACATTAATAACCGTCAATGACCATCGTCGACCATCACTGACCATCATCAAGCATCATTCATCATCATTGACCATCACTCAAAAAACTCACTTTACTTTCAACTCACTGCTGAAAACTGATTTTTTTTGTATTTATAGAAAAAAAAAGCCCAGCAAAAGCTGTAATTCCGAAGAGTCTGAAGTCGGAGTGAATAAATTTCCGCATGGGTAGATGTCACACTCTTTTGTTTGGCACAAAAGACTTTTGAAACGAACAAAAGAATGTGACATCTACCCAGGCTTAAGTTTTTGAAAGTGTTCCATGGAAATCCAAACTTCAAGACTGTGTAAAAAAATTGGAATTCATTCAAATCACATAATTTTTTCGTACAAGTCCTTAGAAATTCTCAAACTTTTCGTCAAGAAGGGAAATAGCAGGGGGTTAGGTGCACTTTAATGATGCTTTATGGTAGTCAGTGATGGTCAATGATAGTCAGTGATGGTCATTGATGGTCAGTGAGGTTTGATGATGGCAAAGGATACTTAATTATGGTGAACAATACTCTATGATGGTCGATGATGGTTGATGATGGTCAATGACTTTTAATGACATGAAATGATGATCTATGACGATATATAGAAAAATATATATAGAAGGATTTTCCTTTTGGTGTACTTGAACACAAATCTACAACCGACGAAAGCGTGAAGTGGCATAATGTCGGACTGTTCAATGTGTCAAATTTGCATGAAGGAGGACTATGAACTAAAGCTGTATAGTTGACGATTCTTCTTGTTTTAATCGATTTGATTTTTATTTAGTTTGAGAAACATGTATTGAAGTCAAAGGGCCCTTCTGGATAAAAGCCATGTGGCTGAATGGGCAACCCTGCCAAAATCTTATTTCAAATCAACCCACCAAGGGCCCAAACAATACATTTTAGTAAGCCCAAAGCCCAAACAATACATTCTAGTAAAATAACAAATTTTCATTTAAAGACAAAAATATAAATCAATAAATCAAAAACGAAGGTGCAAATATCAAACAAAAGTGTATCCAAGGAGTTATTGTTCAAAAAAGCACTGAATATGCTGACCTGCTTCACTTCGATTGTCAGAAATATTTTGAACTGTTCGTGTCGATCGTTATTGCAAAAACGTTGCAGAATTACTGATCATAAAATCCAGGTCATCACACAAGGTCCGAAGTAGCGAGCAAACGATATTCCTTAGGGGAAGCCTTTTTCTTAAGTGAGTTTTTTTGAGTGAGGGTACATCTGAGGTTGTTAGGCTCTGAGCATATCATTTTCTATTAGAAACGAGAGGATTCCGCTTTCACCATGTTCTTGCTGTTATTCAGTTGTTGTTGTTGTTCTTCTTTGGTCATTTAAAGTGAAGAACCAAGGAAGTCAACATTGCCGAAGAAGACTGACAAGCACTTTCGTACAAGTTTACGATGTCTGAGTTACAAGTTTATTTTTGGCTTTCTAATCGTGATGATCTCTTGTGCAATGATCCAATCAAACTAGGCAAAATTTATATTAGAACATTTGTTTCAAAAGAGCTAGCTAGAAGGAAAATCAATGAATTAATTTGAATTTACATAAAAGCAGATAAAAGTGTTTGTTATATACATGTAATACCATGATCACCATTCATTGTTTCAAGAGGAACGTTTAATGTCTAACATCCCTCTTACCTGAATAGAAATGAGGGAGATTTAGAACTAAATTTCCCTCATATATCATTAATGAGGAAAATTTAGAACTAAATTCCCCTCGTTAATGATGTATGAGGGAAATTTAGTTCTGAATTTCCCTCATTACTATTCATGAGGTACAATCCCCCATATATCAATCATCGGGACGGTCGAGACAGGTTTTGTACGCTGTTCCCAAATTTTATAACTATACAACGCAACGATACCTCTTACCACTGCACACTCTTACACGTGTGGGAGCTATTCATTCCATCCAGGGAAAAGTCAGGGAAAAACACAGTCAGGGAAAAGTCGGGGAATTTTTTATTTGGTCAGGGAAATTGAGATTTTCACTTCAAGTCAGGGAAAAGTCAGGGAATTTTGTATAAGTATCTAAAAATATTTCTTGTAGATGCTATTTTAAGTAAAGAAAAAACTTTCAAAGAGAGAATAAATTATTTGGAGCGTTTAACAAACTGGTCATGTTAGTTACACCAACATTTTCTATTTTTTGTCTTCTGTGGAATAGTCGTAATATGATAAAAATGGCCTGGATACAACTTAAAGGCAGCCATATTGGAAGTAACTTATGATTGTTGTGTTTGCTTTGTGCAAAATAGTCAGGAAAAACTGAGTTATAGTCAGGGAAAAGTCTGGGAATTTAATGTTTCAGATTGGCTGGGAACCCTGATTTACTCTTGTGCTGCCGGATAGAGTACAAACACTTAAAGCTTGCGACTATTTTCGTTGCTTGATGACAGCACATACAAAGTCCATTCAGAAAGGTTTTTACGTCCGAGTATCAAACAGCTTTATGGAGATGCGATGAAAATTATTCCAAGCCGGGTTCCAAGCAAAAGTACAATACAAAATGTGACAAGGAATAAGAAACAAACTAACTATGAGCATTTTTCCACCTAACATCCGACAGGCATTATCTCACTAATGAGAGAAGTTGTGACTCTAATTTAGTCATCTAAAAATAACATGTATTACTGAGAAAACGGTCGGGCCCAAACATTGCTGTTGCTTGCACACAAACCTAAAAAACAATTTGATCCGAACAAGGTCTTCCATATAAAAGCAAACATCATCATCGTATTTAAATGCAGACATTGTTTACATTGTTATTAATTTAAAAGCAAGTTTCACATGAAGTCTTAACATCGAGGCATATTTGAATAACACAGTAGTCTCAGAATCAAATTTCCTTCAATTTCTTACCCAGAGCCCACATTACTTTCCACCTGCAGTCAATCACGTCGAGCATGTGCAGTAGCATAGTTTAACAATGTGTGAGTGAGTGAGTGAGTGCCTGAGTGACTGATTTGCATATTGGGCCCCTCACTATAACTTGTGAATTTGCAATCCATGAGTTGAAAAGTCTGATAAAACTCTAATTTGTCAACAGATATACTTAAATGAAAATGTGCATGACCTGCATGCATGTGTTAAACTGGGAGCAACCTGAAGATTGGGGCGTTGCTGCTACAATATGGTAAGTAATTTAACTTTTATAAGGCCTAGGAATTAAGGTATATAATAGGTAGACGGACACTGAGATGTGAAGCGTTGTAGAATATTGATAATTTGAGAATTTTGACTTAAAATCTTATCGAATTTAGAAATATTAAATTTTATTGTACAATTTTAACGTCTATTATAAAGCCAACATTCGAAATATTCGAAAAAAATATTGTAGCGCATCTAGTATTAAATACCTTTAAATGCTGCACGTATAAGATACTAAATGAGTTCCAATACACCAGCGTTGATTCTGAGCTATGCTGTTGCATTTAAATGGGGTTTAGGAAAATAATTGAGTTAAAATAGCCATTTAACTTCGAAATATTGCAGTCATAGACATTAGCCTTCTTAGTTTAAATGCCGAAAAAATGAGTAAAAATTATCGAACATTAATAGACATAGAAGTCTTTGTAATACTAGTATTGACTCCGAACCATATTGATTCCGAACTAATTAATCAATTTTGAATCCTGGTTTATATAAAATGGTCCAACATGAGCATGGAATATTGTATAGATCAATAGACATTGAAGTCTTCGTAATATTAGGATCGACTCCAAACCATATCAATTCCGAACTCTGATTAATTTTGAATCCTGGTTTATTGTATTATAATTTAGTAGTTAAAATAGTCAAATATGATCATGGAATATCGTAGATTGATAGAAATAGTAGTCTTCTTAATACTATAGAAAATATTGCAATATTGCAGTCATAGACATTTAATCTTCTTAGTTTAAATGCAGAAAAATGAGTAAAAATTATCGAACATTAATAGACATTGAAGTCTTTGTAATACTAGTATTGACTCCGAACCATATTGATTCCGAACTAATTAATTAATTTTGAATCCTGGTTTATATAAAATGGTCCAACACGAGCATGGAATATTGTATAGATCAATAGACATTGAAGTCTTCGTAATACTAGTATCGACTATGAACCATATTAATTCCGAACTCTGATTAATTTTGAATCCTGGTTTATTGTATTATAATTCAGTAGTTAAAATAGTCAAATATGATCATGGAATATCGTAGATTGATAGACATAGTAGTCTTCTTAATACTATAGAATTGATTCCGAACTATGCTCAATTAACTTTGGATACTAGTTAAAATAGTGATAATAAATCACTATCACTGAAGTGGTATAAATAAATCGCTATCACTAAAGTAGTAATAAAAACTAAAAACTTGAAACTTGATCCTAGTTAAAATTGTCCAACATGATCATGGAATATCATAGTTTAATCGACAGAGTAATCTTCTTAATACTAGCATTGATTCCAAACCATGCTTAACTACCTTTAAATCCTTGTTTATAATTGTTTATACTTATGGAATATTGCAAAGTTATCAACATACTAATCTTCTTAATCAGACTAGTATTGATTTCGAATTATGCTTACATGATTACCTTTCAATCCTAGCTAAGATATAATAATTTAGTTAAAATATTGAAACATAATTATGGGATATCGTAGATTCATAGACATAGTCGTCTTGTTAATACTAGGGTTGATTCTGAACCATGCGTAACTACCCTTTAAATGCTGGTTTAAGATAGTAACTAAAATAAGTAACCATTATCAAATGTCCTACATTTATTAAGATGTAAAAGAAACTAAGTAAGCGCATTATTAAACTAGTCGTGCGTGGTGAACTAGGTTTATTAACCACTATTACTAACGTCATTTTTGCCATGGAGTTTAGTATCTTGTAGAGACGACGCTTATAAAGAAGGACGTGAAGAAACGAGAGTGACAAGTCGAAGATGGCATTGGCTTGATGCACAGAACAAGAGATTTGTAAGTTCGTGGATGTTCTAGTCAAGTCAATGTCTTTGCATTTATTCAGTCACACATGCTAGCTTCAACCACATTGCTACTCTTAACAAGTGCTTATAATATGGTGTACTGTACATGAAATGTAGTTGAATTGTAAAATCCGTTCCAATTTTAATTTCAGATTGTTGGTGTTGATCACAAGTTTTTCGTTTGGCAACCTAATAAGCTGAGTTGGATCTGTTGATAATTTCGTCATGTGCTACTCTCCAGGGTAGGTTATTATCACTTATAAACAGTGCCATTTGAAAATAGAAAATGCCATGCTAAACTGGAAAATTTCCTGTGTTGACTTTGACCTCAGATATCATATCCGGACTTGGGATATTATATCTTGAGATCAACCAATCATAGGTCGTTTCTTGTACACACTTCCAGAGTAAAATATTATATCCAGCATGGACCAATCACCAGTTGTCTATTTTTAGAAATAGATATGATATCCGAAATCAACCAATACAAATCCTTAAATACAAGATACTCTGCAAGACAGGAAAATCCACCATAAAGGACAACACAAAACAGGAGGAAATATGTATACCCTTAATATCTATGAAAACGAGATGATATTCTTTTTATTCTTAAGATGATTTTGGGCAACAGTTATTGCTTTTTAACTCACGGATACTCCGTAGGAGTAGCTGTGAGTTATTGCTGTAGATGGGACTTTCTCATTTGCATTGTAAATATGCTATTGTACAAAATCCTCCAGCCTGCTTTGCGTGCTTAAACAATAGAAACCGGTTCTAACCGGTTACTACGCGAGTCCTTGTGAAACAATGACAACAAAGGTCTAACCGGGCAGGTTACGTTTGGCACTTTCTGATTTGCATTGTAACAATTGCTATTGTTAAAAATCCTCCAGCCTGCTTTGGGCACTCAAATAAAAGAAACCAGTTCTAACCAGTTAATCTTCGTGAAGAGATTTCAATGCTTGTTTGGACTGTTTGCGATGAATTCAAAAGATAATCGAATATGCATAATGAGTAGCTACATTCCAACGTGCATTTGATCGCAACCTTTCCCAGTTTACTCAGACTCAGTACCGATTCAGCTGTACGTTGTAGAATTCGACAAAACAAAAGCTAAGCATACGGTCAGTTTAGATTCAGTTGAAAATTCTTTGAGATTTTTATAATTTCACAACCAAGTTTATAGTTGCTAATTGTCTATGAGTGCAGCTTTGATCCGAGATCACAAGTGTTTACGGTAATATCGAAATTTGCCATTTACGTCTTTACACATGAATTAAAGACATCTAAACGCAGTTAAATGCCTATGGTAAAATAGGAATATTTATGTTGCTCACTTTTAGTGCTCGTACCCTAATCAATGCTGTCAAAGTATATAAATCCCGAGGGGGAGGGGAGTGCAGGAAAAAGACGAAAAAGGGTGCGATATGATGAAGAGTTGATTTTTTTTGTCTAAAATCCCGACAGTTGGGAAACAAATTGACAAACATGCTTAACATTTCTTAATATTTATGTGCCCCGGGACCCAGATAATTATCAAATGCCTGACTGGGGGGACTGCAAACGCTTTCAAACCCCCTTATTTTAGTTGCAGTCTCCCTTCCCCCCTTCGGAATTTACTTTGGTGCATAAGTTTTTGCTTTTGGAATTGGCTTATGCTATGTAGCTGTATCCGTGAGTTGTCTCATTGAGACCTTTGATTTTATTTGTGTTAACGAGAAAACTGTTCTTGTGTTTTGAATAACAACTTCTTAAAAACAAATCAAGTGCATGCAGATAAATGTGGTAGATTTTGATTTTAAGTACTTCTTAAGGATCTCATGCTCACGAATTGGCATCTGACTTTGGCAATAGCGTTCCACTCGTGGAATCATCACACGATAGCGAAGTTTCTTATTCTTTCTAAAATTCCAAAGTCTCGGGTTCGTAATGTTCCTTGTCAAATTATTTGTTTTTAGACTCACAGCACTGCAAATAAGAGTAATCCAGCACACAAAAGTTTGATAAACAGACTACAATGACTTGTCAAGCTGAGGTGAACACCAAACAAAAGTACATGCAAATGTTACATTAACATTTGACCACAAATGATGTCAGTTTTTGTAACCTCAAACGAGTGCCATTTTCAAAATGTTTTGAAACATCGGCTTCACTCATAGATCAGAATTGAAAGGCCTCCCCCCAAAAATGACAATTTATATTTATTCGATCAAGGTAGTTTACATCTAACCATTCATTTATAGTCCAAGCACCATCACACTCCATCGTCGGCAAAGTGGACAAAATTGTCTTGCATGTATCTTTGACCATCGGTGTTTTGAGATTGCCTGACTTGGCCGACTGTCAGCAAGCATTGATCACTCGCACATTCTGTTAATAAGCACTACAGTAATGCAGCGCATTAACTTGACCAAGGCAGTACTGCAACCCCAACATCAAACACTAGTAACATCTAAAACTTTGAATAAAAGTTGACGATATAACATTCGAATGGAACTCTTTTATCTTCCATGATCTCTTATTCACCATTTTAACTCGGTTAATATGCCACTTCTCGTTTTTCTGAATTTAGATCTTCCCCGCATATGAGCTGTCATTATTCACGCCAAGGATAGTATTTCAAGTACTTCTCAATACTAATTTGGGAAAGTCGTATGAATGCATATTTATTATATGACAGATTGTACTTACAAAGTATATAATTTATATAGCGAAATGAACATCAACTAGCTTCCAAGGAAAAAGTTGTGTACATTCATTGTGTTTAACTACTTGCCACGCAGCGAACCAAAATGCCAAAACAATCACGTTTTATGACTCAAGTGTTTTGCTAAAATTCATTTTAAAGTCGATGAGTTAATCTCGAAGAGATCTAAATATTTTTGGGTTATCTGCTTTCTGAGTCTCTGGTTGTTGAAAAAAGTGAATAATTTTACTCGTGCTTGTCAGTGAAAGACGTATTTACACATGGTCGGCAAATTCAAAGAGAACAATCTCAGGGGCATCATATTTCAGTCGCCTAGTTATGAGAAGGTAGAGCTCACTAGCAGTAAATTTCAATTTTCTTACTTCTTTGTTTTACGCTGGCACCTAAAGACTGTATTTAAAAAATATATATATTTAAATATATATGTATGTTTTTTTTACAACAAAGTGACCTTGATAGGCTAGGCCACCAAAAAAAAATCTAGTAGTTCGGTCTTACAGAGTGTATAAGCAATTTCCTTATTATACGATACTTTTGCTGATCAATTCTTGGGCTTGAAAAAAGAGAGTTTTAAGTTCATACACCTTTCTACATAGTAAGAATTTTCATGTGAAAGACGTTTTTGTCCTCAAATGATTGTGAAAATCATCAATTCTATCTGACTGAGAGCAGAGCATCGGATTTTTTGAAGGATAAAAACAAACAAAAAGAGCCAAACAAACAAAAAATGAATTGCAATATAAACATTGTGACACAATTGGGTTAGTCTTTGTCAAACATCAGCCAACTTAGATGGTCAAGTGAACTTCTAAATTTAGTATGATGTCTCATTATGTCACCATGGTGATGTTCAAATCTCCATGTCTGTTTTACTTTATAAATTTCCATTTTAAAATCTCATAAATGATCTTTAGACAATCTGTAACAGCTAAAGTGTAATTTTTGTATTTAGTTCGATCTTCGTATTTTAGGTTTCTGATTTTGACTGACAGAAGCCAGCTAATTGGCAAAAACCTTTTGAGTGTTTAAATGTCCGAGTTCGCATAATTTTGAAAAAATTAAACTATTGGGCTAAAGCTAAACTGGAAAGCCAAATGGAGCCGTCTAGATACAGATCTCTTTGACCTAAACTGTTTTCACGGTAAGGCTTGGCGCCAATTCTTCGGTGTGCCATGTCTTTGAGGTTTATCAGTCTTGAAGTAGTCGATAACCCACTATAAACCAAACAACTGAAATGTTTAAACCATTTCCATTCTTGAAGACAGTGCAACCCAAAGCCATTCAGTAGTAGGGCAAAAACTCTGACTCGAGGAGGTCGAGCTTGAAGTGATATCAAAGGATTAGGAAAAAGTATGACAAAGTAGTCAAAGTGCATATAACAAAGTACCTTGGAAAAAAATATTTTCCACTTCCTGCATTATAGATTCTGCTATCTGAAAAAATACAAAAAGGAACTTTAGAACTCACTCATTCTTTCGAAATTTAATTAGAAAGTTTGAAAAAAGCACCAAAAAAAAATAGCAAATATAAACCTTTAGTACGTATACACCACAGCTTACTGCATCATGCTGTAGAGGGTGATCTATAGTGCTTTTATGCCAATCTTTGCGAACAAGAAGCCTTTTTTGGAGAACATTTCTATGAAAAGAAAAAGGAATATAAAAAGAGAGAGATAGATAGATACATACATACAGGTTCTAAAGAGTAATCAAATAAACACGTGCAAAAACACTCGGCATTCATGTGTATATATGTTTATAGAATGTGACACAAAAGTCAGGTATTTTGCCAAACTTCGAAAAGAAGCAAAGAGATTTTAGCTTTTGATCTCTCTTTCACGTCAGTGTATATCAGGTCAGCAAAATTATATTTAGAGTATGATCATACCTTAGATGTTTATAAGCAGCAGTACTGTTGAAGTCTTTTCTGAGTGGATCAATGATCGCTATTGTGTATTTGTCGAGGTCAACAACCTGTTGAAACAAAATTGCTTTTTATTATGGAAATGACAAAGTGTAATATAAGGAATTGCTCATTACTCATGGTGCTTACCCAGAGTCCCCAATGTTTAGGGGAAAACTGGCTAGGAAAAATAGAAGAAATAATTATCGGTACGATTAATGATGGTTTAGAAAAATAGCTCGTTAGACAACTTGTATGTCTGGTGCACTACTGCTCTCAGAACTGAGCAGCCAAGATTCTGATTTTATATAGTTACAACCAGCATCATGAGTATTAACTGTTTTACCACAGTGGTAGATCTACCTTTTTTTCCCAAGATTTTTCTTCTAAAACCACTTGATAAAATTGGAATTTGCCGTGATGATCTTTTTACCCTATCGATTGACTCGAGAGAGTAGACTAGCTGTTTCGGCAAACTCATGTTTCGCACGATTCCAAGTTGTTGCTCGGTTATGAAAATTATATTTACCTCGTCATCTATAAAATTATTTAAACAGGAGATTAAAAGCTTAAATCAAGGTTTTCTTTAGACAGTGAACATCAAAAAGTCTAATCCAACATCAACAAAACGAACAAGAAGGCAAGGAAAGAAAGTCTGGATCAGCTAAAGAAATAGGTGGAGTTTGTTAGATTGATCTGCGTTTTCGTTTATTTAGCAAAAGAAAAAAAAATTAAGCTTATTTATTTGCTTATTGATCAGAATTGTCAAATACTGTCCATCTATCAATGCAGCCTCGCATAAAGACAACCTTTGAGGCATGGCCATTTTCTTCCCAGAATCGATTGAAAGTTTTCAACACAAAACAGTGGATGGAGGTACTCGCTGGCTAAAATTCCGGGCTAGCTGGCTAGCTGTGCCCAGAAAAGCCAATTTGAAGCCGCTTCCTCTGTCCTTGTCTTTATCAGCCAATCAGAGCCAATCAATATGTTTGTTTACATAGAGTGACAGCCAATAACAAAGCGAGAAATCATCAGACGTTTTCTGTCAAAAACTACGAAAAAACTTTTTTGCATGCAAAAATATTTTGACGCGCAACCGGAAAAAAAGATGAAAAAGATCTAGCCATGTAATATATGAATAACAAAGAAACATTTTTTACACTGATTATTTTTGTATTCTTTTTCGCCTTTTTTTTCTGTTAATTCTATTTCTCACTGCAGTTTTTGCGAACTCGGACAACACTCGTTGTCAAATTAGCTGCTGTCAATCAAAATAGAAATAAGAAATACTAAGATCTAACTAATGCCAAAATTATATTTAGCCATTACAGATCGTATAAAGATCATGATTAAGTCATTTAATAGATTTTTAGGGATCTTCATGAGTATTTTGGGGTTGTTTATTTGAAGTGGGCGAAAGCAAAATACCAAATTCCAACGGACTGTTTGAGGGTCAACGTTGTATAAAATTTCAGTAAGTGCGACGAATGCATGTAAATCTTATGGACAGACTGAAACTAAATGGTTGTTTGTGGATCAGCTTTGTATTTATAAACCGTTGCCTGGAATGAATACAAAATGAAGCTCGGTTTTTCTTAGCGTTCCTTGGAAGATGAATTCTTCCAGGTATTCAATGTAAAGAATAATTATATGCCTTTCAATTCTGATCTATGAGTGAAGCCAATGTCCCAAAAATCATTTGTGGTCAAATATTTATGTAACAAATTATTTTAAAAGGAACATTATGAATCTGAAACTCGGAAATCTTAATCATGCGATGTTTCCACAATGTGAATCGCTGTTGCCAAAGTCAGATCAATATCATGTTACTGATTCGTGAGCACGAGATCCTTTAGAAGTACTTGAAATCAAAATGTTTCACTTGTTTATTGGTACACACTTGATGCTTGGTCCATGCTGGATATAATATCTTACTCTGGAAGTGTGTACAAGAAATGACCTATGATTGGTTGATCTCAAGATATAATATCCCAAGTCTGGATATGATATCTGAGGTCAAAGTCAACACAGGAAATTTTCCAGGTTAGGATGGCATTTTCCATTCTTAAATGGCACTTTGTTTATAATAAATAAAAATAAATTTATGTATGGTGAAAGTTTACTCGATAGAGTGGTTTTCATTAAATAACCCGTGAAACACACTTGGGTGTATCACTCTTTAATACAGCTTAATTCCATTGTGTTTTTTTTTGTTATTTGACTATGACACTTTAACTAATAGATTTTATTTCACGGGCTAATGAAAACCACTCTATGCTTTTTACAAAGCTAAAGCGAGACTCTTCATATACTAACGCCCATCACTGTAACTTTGACAGATACTAGACCTTTTGATTTGATGCTCTTCGAATGTGAAATCTGGACATCTACAAAACAGTATCCTAGAGGTGAGAGCACAGTTGCTACTTTAGGTAAGCTTAATTTTTATGAGAGGTGGTAGGGTGGCAGAGGGGGGGGGGGACTCTAGGATGTTAATCCTAGAGTCCTGCCGATGTTTACCAATTAAGAGAATTATGGCCCTATACATAGAACGCATTTTGATCATTTATTGATCTAAATTGAACTATTTGCCAAGAACATGTAATAACTTTGGTCTAATTTTTATAGAATTTCGACTGCATGTAACTGACCGATTTCGAATTAGAAATTAATTAGAATATTAGAATAAGATGCAGGGATTGATGAATATGAGTTTTCTTTTCCAATCGCATTCGGAGTCCGAGTAATTTTTCACACATTTTTTTGTTGATTTTTTTAAAACAATTTAAATCATGATGAAGTCGTAATAGCTCGTGATCTCCCACAACTGCTTTTCATTTAAGTAAGCAAACGTTAGTTTCAACTTGCTTTAGTTGAACATAATAAAAATAATTGGCATTTTTGTGCGGTATTTGTGACCAATCACATTGGAAAAGGTGCCGTCCAACATCATTGCGTTATGAAATTAATATAAATTGAGGCACAAGATTCACATCATGAATTTTTATTTTTACTTTTAGAGCTTTTCATGCTTTTGTATTTTTGAGTATCCATGCTGCTGATTATTTGTTTTAGGAATCTTTTACCCCAAAGGTTGCAGCACTGCATGGTAAGGGTTTCCCTTTTTTCCTACGAAGTGTTTTTTTGGTTTTTTTTTTCGTGTCCGGCATGCTGCTTAGTGTCTTTTTTTGTACAGTTGATTAGATTTTGACATATTAAGCCATGTATGATTGTATTGAGAGATATGAGATGTTGAAGTAATTCTGTTTATGCGGCTGTGAGTTAGAAACAATGCTAGCTAAGAAATACTAATTTATTTAAGATATTGAAACATGATAAGATATCGTAGATTAATAGACATAGAAATTTTCTTAATCGGACTAGTATTGATTCTGAACTATGCTTACATGATTACCTCTCAATCCTAGCTAAGATAGAATAATTTAGATAAAAAATTGCAACATAGGGTCAGGTCAGGTTGGTGCCTGCTACTGGTAACATGTAACCCAGTACTACCTGCCACATGGACATGATTCCGAACTATGCTTAGGTTATTACCCTTTCAATCGTAACTAAGATATCCTAATTTTGTTAATTTATTAAAACAAAATTATAAGATATCGTAGATTAATAGACATAGAAATTTTCTTAATCAGACTATAGTATTGATTCCGAACTATGCTTACATGATTACCTCTCGATCCTAGCTAAGATAGAATAATTTAGATAAAACATTGCAACATAAGGTCAGGTCAGGTTGGTGCCTGCTACTGGTAACATGTAACCCAGTACTACCTGCCACATGGACATGATTCCGAACTTTGCTTAGGTTATCACCCTTTCAATCGTAACTAAGATATCCTAATTTAGTTAATTTATTAAAACATAATTATAAGATATTGTAGATTAATAGACATAGAAATGTTCTTAATCAGACTATGGTATTGATTGCGAACTATGCTTACATGATTACCTCTCAATCCTAGCTAAGATAGAATAATTTAGATAAAACATTGCAACATAGGGTCAGGTCAGGTTGGTGCCTGCTACTGGTAACATGTAACCCAGTACTACCTGCCACATGGACATGATTCCGAACTTATTACCCTTTCAATCGTAACTAAGATATCCTAATTTAGTTAATTTATTAAAACATAATTATAAGATATCTTAGATTAATAGACATAGAAATTTTCTTAATCAGACTATAGTATTGATTGCGAACTATGCTTACATGATTACCTCTCGATCCTAGCTAAGATAGAATAATTTAGATAAAACATTGCAACATAGGGTCAGGTCAGGTTGGTGCCTGCTACTGGTAACATGTAACCCAGTACTACCTGCCACATGGACATGATTCCGAACTATGCTTAGGTTATTACCCTTTCAATCGTAACTAAGATATCCTAATTTAGTTAATTTATTAAAACCTAATTATAAGATATCATAGATTAATAGACATAGAAATTTTCTTCATCAGACTATAGTATTGATTGCGAACTATGCTTACATGATTACCTCTCAATCCTAGCTAAGATAGAATAATTTAGATAAAACATTGCAACATAGGGTCAGGTCAGGTTGGTGCCTGCTACTGGTAACATGTAACCCAGTACTACCTGCCACATGGACATGATTCCGAACTTATTACCCTTTCAATCGTAACTAAGATATCCTAATTTAGTTAATTTATTAAAACATAATTATAAGATATCTTAGATTAATAGACATAGAAATTTTCTTAATCAGACTATAGTATTGATTCCGAACTATGCTTACATGATTACCTCTCGATCCTAGCTAAGATAGAATAATTTAGATAAAACATTGCAACATAGGGTCAGGTCAGGTTGGTGCCTGCTACTGGTAACATGTAACCCAGTACTACCTGCCACATGGACATGATTCCGAACTATGCTTAGGTTATTACCCTTTCAATCGTAACTAAGATATCCTAATTTAGTTAATTTATTAAAACCTAATTATAAGATATCATAGATTAATAGACATAGAAATTTTCTTCATCAGACTATAGTATTGATTCCGAACTATGCTTACATGATTACCTCTCAATCCTAGCTAAGATAGAATAATTTAGATAAAACATTGCAACATAGGGTCAGGTCAGGTTGGTGCCTGCTACTGGTAACATGTAACCCAGTACTACCTGCCACATGGACATGATTCCGAACTATGATTAGGTTATTACCCTTTCAATCGTAACTAAGATATCCTAATTTAGTTAATTTATTAAAACATAATTATAAGAAATCTTAGATTAATAGACATAGAAATTTTCTTAATCAGACTATAGTATTGATTGCGAACTATGCTTACATGATTACCTCTCGATCCTAGCTAAGATAGAATAATTTAGATAAAACATTGCAACATAGGGTCAGGTCAGGTTGGTGCCTGCTACTGGTAACATGTAACCCAGTACTACCTGCCACATGGACATGATTCCGAACTATGCTTAGGTTATTACCCTTTCAATCGTAACTAAGATATCCTAATTTAGTTAATTTATTAAAACATAATTATAAGAAATCTTAGATTAATAGACATAGAAATTTTCTTAATCAGACTATAGTATTGATTGCGAACTATGCTTACATGATTACCTCTCAATCCTAGCTAAGATAGAATAATTTAGATAAAACATTGCAACATAGGGTCAGGTCAGGTTGGTGCCTGCTACTGGTAACATGTAACCCAGTACTACCTGCCACATGGACATGATTCCGAACTATGCTTAGGTTATTACCCTTTCAATCGTAACTAAGATATCCTAATTTAGTTAATTTATTAAAACATAATTATAAGATATCTTAGATTAATAGACATAGAAATTTTCTTAATCAGACTATAGTATTGATTGCGAACTATGCTTACATGATTACCTCTCAATCCTAGCTAAGATAGAATAATTTAGATAAAACATTGCAACATAGGGTCAGGTCAGGTTGGTGCCTGCTACTGGTAACATGTAACCCAGTACTACCTGCCACATGGACATGATTCCGAACTATGCTTAGGTTATTACCCTTTCAATCGTAACTAAGATATCCTAATTTAGTTAATTTATTAAAACATAATTATAAGATATCTTAGATTAATAGACATAGAAATTTTCTTCATCAGACTATAGTATTGATTGCCGAACTATGCTTACATGATTACCTCTCAATCCTAGCTAAGATAGAATAATTTAGATAAAACATTGCAACATAGGGTCAGGTCAGGTTGGTGCCTGCTACTGGTAACATGTAACCCAGTACTACCTGCCACATGGACATGATTCCGAACTTATTACCCTTTCAATCGTAACTAAGATATCCTAATTTAGTTAATTTATTAAAACATAATTATAAGATATCGTAGATTAATAGACATAGAAATTTTCTTAATCAGACTATAGTATTGATTGCGAACTATGCTTACATGATTACCTCTCGATCCTAGCTAAGATAGAATAATTTAGATAAAACATTGCAACATAGGGTCAGGTCAGGTTGGTGCCTGCTACTGGTAACATGTAACCCAGTACTACCTGCCACATGGACATGATTCCGAACTATGCTTAGGTTATTACCCTTTCAATCGTAACTAAGATATCCTAATTTAGTTAATTTATTAAAACATAATTATAAGATATCGTAGATTAATAGACATAGAAATTTTCTTAATCAGACTATAGTATTGATTGCGAACTATGCTTACATGATTACCTCTCAATCCTAGCTAAGATAGAATAATTTAGATAAAACATTGCAACATAGGGTCAGGTCAGGTTGGTGCCTGCTACTGGTAACATGTAACCCAGTACTACCTGCCACATGGACATGATTCCGAACTTATTACCCTTTCAATCGTAACTAAGATATCCTAATTTAGTTAATTTATTAAAACATAATTATAAGATATCGTAGATTAATAGACATAGAAATTTTCTTAATCAGACTATAGTATTGATTGCGAACTATGCTTACATGATTACCTCTCAATCCTAGCTAAGATAGAATAATTTAGATAAAACATTGCAACATAGGGTCAGGTCAGGTTGGTGCCTGCTACTGGTAACATGTAACCCAGTACTACCTGCCACATGGACATGATTCTGAACTATGCTTAGGTTATTACCCTTTCAATCGTAACTAAGATATCCTAATTTAGTTAATTTATTAAAACATAATTATAAGATATCGTAGATTAATAGACGGAAATTTTCTTAATCAGACTATAGTATTGATTGCGAACTATGCTTACATGATTACCTCTCAATCCTAGCTAAGTTATAATAATTTATTTAGAATATTGAAACATAATTATAGGGTATTGTAGATTTATAAACATAGTGGTATAATTAGTACTAGTATTGCTTCCGAACTATGCTTACTTGATTACCTTTCAATGCGAGCTAATGTATTATAATAATAATAATAATATAAAAGGCTTGTAGAGCGCCTATACAAGTCAGTTCTAGGTGCTGTATAAAAATTAAAAAGAAAAATTATAAATTGTAGGCCAGTTTAAATAAATAAGTCTTGACACTAGTCTTGAAGGTTTCCAAAGAAGTTATGTCTCTAACAGATACAGGGAGAGAGTTCCATAGTAGAGGAGCAGCAACAGAAAACGAACGATAACCATAACACTTAAGATCATATAGCTTTGTACATAACATCAGATGAGAAGAAGAGCGAAGATTACGTGTAGGAGAGTATTTAGAAATCATTTCTTGAACGTAGACAGGAGCAATACCATGTAGAGCCTTGAAGGTTAGAAGAAGTATTTTAAATTTAATACGGTATTCAACAGGAAGCCAGTGTAAGTCAATGAGAACAGGAGAGATGTGTTCACGTTTCTTTGTTAAGGTGATGAGGCGAGCAGAAGCATTTTGGGCAGCTTATAGTTTAGTTGTTATTTAAACATAATTATAAGATATCGTAGATTAATAGACATAGAAATTTCCTTAATCGGACTAGCATTGATTCCGAACTATGCGTACTTGATTACCTTTCAATCCGAGCTAATATATTACAGTTTAGTTGTTATTGAAACATAATTATAGGGTGTCATAGATTTATAAACATCATAGTCTTCTTAATACTATCATTGTTTCCGAACTATGCTTACTTGATTAACTTTCAATGGGAGTTAAGATGTAATAATTTAGTTGTTCTTGAAACATAATTATAATTGCATGGATTTGATTCCTTCTATATAAAATACATATATGAAAGCATTTCAACACATTTTCTTTACCAACATGTTTCGTTTACCAAGAATATCTTTGTGAGGGTTGGACATAAAGGTTAGCAGTGATGCAGTTTTGCGATCTTTATCATGTGGTTTTGCAGTTATTTCTTATTATAAACTGGGGTTTTGTGGTCTTTGACTGAGGCGGTTTGCTGTTTTGGTACTTATGATGAGTTTTGTTGCGTTTTTTTTTCAGTTTCTTTGCTTTGAGTCCTTCTATATAATGTACACATATGAAAGCATTTCAACAGACTATCTTTACCAGCATGTCTCATTTACAAGAACATATTTGTATCATTGCGTTATGAAATTAATGTAAATTGAGGCACGAGATTCACATCCTGAATTTTTGTTGTTACGTTTAGAGCTTTTCATGCTATTTTATTGTTGAGTATCCATACCTCTGATTATTTGTTTTAGGAACCTTTTACCCCAAAGGTTGCAGCATTGCATGGTAGGGATACACGTTTCCCTGTTTTCCTACAAAGTGTGTTTTTGGGGGTGTTTCGTGTCCGGCATGCTGCTTAGTGTCTTTTTTTGTAAAGTTGATTAGATTTTGACATATTAAGCTATGTATGATATTACCGAGAGATATGAGATGTTGAAGTAATTCTGTTTATGCGGCTGTGAGTTAGAAAAGTTTGAAATAGACTGTATTTTGCATTGGACTGACCAACATGCCCAAGTATAGATGTCGTTGTAAGTGCTAATGAGTAATGTGGGCAAAATGATTCCTTTTATATAATGTAAGACATAGGATATTATTGCAACACTCTGCGTTTACCGAGAATATCATTGTATAATTGCGTGGATTTGATTCCTTCTATATAAAGTACATATATGAAAGCATTTCAACTCACTTTCTTTACCAACATGTTTCGTTTACCAAAAATGTCTTTGCGAGGGTTGGACATAAGGCTTAGCAGTGATGCAGTTTTGCGATATTTATCATGTTGTTTTGCGGTTATTTCTTATTATAAACTGGGGTTTTGTGTTTTTTGACTTAGGTGGTTTGCGGTTTCGGTATTTTTGACGATTTTTCTAGCGTTTTTTTTCCAGTTACTTTGTGGTTCTTTGCTTTGAGTCCTTCTTTATAATGTACACATATGAAAGGATTTCAACACACTATCTTTACCAACATGTCTCCACTTTCTTTACCAACATGTTTCGTTGACGAAGAATATCTTTGTGAGGGTTGGACGTAAGGGTTAGCAGTGATGCAGTTTTGCGATATTTATCATTTGGTTTTGCGGTTATTTCTTATTAAAAACTGGGGTTTTGTGGTTTTTGACTTAGGCGGTTTGCGGTTTCGGTACTTTTGACGATTGTTGTTGCATTTTGTTTTTTTTTTCAGTTACTTTGCGGTTTCTTTGCTTTGAGTCCTTCTATATAATGTACACATATGAAAGGATTTCAACACACTATCTTTACCAACATGTCTCCTTTACAAGAACATATGTGTATCATTGCGTTATGAAATTAATGTAAATTGAGGCACGAGATTCACATTCTGAATTTTTGTTGTCACGTTTAGGGCTTTTCATGCTTTTTTATTTTTGAGTATCCATGCCTCTGATTATTTGTTTTAGGAACCTTTTATCCCAAAGGTTGCAGCATTGCATGATAGGGATACACGTTTCCCTGTTTTCCTACAAAGTAGGTTTTTGGGGTTTTTTCGTGTCCGGCATGCTGCTTAGTGTCTTTTTTTGTAAAGTTGATTAGATTTTGACATATTAAGCTATGTATGATATTATCGAGAGATATGAGATGTTTAAGTAATTCTGTTTATGCGGCCGTGAGTTGGAAAAGTTTGAAATAGACTGTATTTTGCGTTGGACTGACCAACATGCCCAAGTATAGATGTCGTTGTAAGTGCTAATGAGTAATGTGGGCAAAATGATTCCTTTGATATAATGTAAGACATAGGATATTATTGCAACACTCTGCGTTTACCGAGAATATCATTGTATAATTGTGTGGATTTGATTCCTTCTATATAAAGTACTTATATGAAAGCATTTCAACACACTTTCTTTACCAACATGTTTCGTTTACCAAGAGTATCTTTGTGAGGGTTGGACGTAAGGCTTAGCAGTGATGCAGTTTTGCGATCTTTATCATGTGGTTTTGCGGTTATTACTCGGGCTACCTGTGGTAGCTCGAGTCTGGGTTTACCTTTTCGGTCTATCAATCTATCTATATATCTATCTATCAACGTCGCAAATCGGCAAATTACCCAGAAGCCTTTGGGGTACACTGTTGACCACGAGGCTTCCTGTGGTCGCGAGAGATTGAAAACAAAATGGCGGACGTTATCAATCGGAATTTTTCGAACTATTGGCTTTTAATCTCAAGATACTTTGCTTTAATCGTTAATATCGAATTCTCGAATTTAGTGATGACCTTCTTACCAGCTGTTGTAATCAACTTATAATGTCTTGATCGCCCAAGAACACGAGACAGATCGATTTGTGGCAGCGAACTTGAGGACAGACATGTAAGACACGGAGATATTGTCTTTAATAGATCAGTAGTTTGTTTTATAAATTAATAATATTTCACCACTGCTTGCACATAATATTTGCTTACACGGTGTCTACAGTCATGCTCTTCCTGAGAGCCGTGTTAAAAACGAACTAATAAACTAACAATAAGCTTATGACTACAATGTTTATTTTAACTAGAAAGCCTAGGAGATTCTTGCCTTTGCGTAATAAGGTGACTAACGTGTATTCAATAATTAAGCCAGGAAACAGGAATTAGTAAATGGTGCAAAATTACACCAAATAAACAATGGAAAACAAATGATTTTGTATTATTAACTTTAGTGCAATCTGTATTTTGTACAAATATGTCATGATTATATTGAATGCACTTTATTGTCAATCATGCTCAATGCTAGCAGATAAAAATATAGTGATGGATAATCATGGAAATGATAGTATAAATGTTTATGAGACCTTATATTAGCAACAATTGAAGAATTATTTTAGAATGTCAAAATGATATTTTCAATCAATGAAAAGTGATACTCAACCACAAATTTGTACAAGCTTTGTGCAACCATGTTCACAGAAACAAGATAAAGTGGATTGAATTGAAGATATTACTGTATGTAGTAGTATCAGATTGATGTGCATGGAGGAGCTATATATGGTATCGGTACTGAGCATATATTGTATGACATTACACTTCTTCAAATAAAGCCGGATCAGCAACTGACTACTGCTATAATTATTGATCTGCTCCATATTAAAAACATGGTAATACATGTATTGAAAAGTTGTGTTAAGAAACTGAAATGATTTCATAGAAAGGTAACTGTGGTACTTCTAGAATCTACCAATGTGACAACAGCAATATCAAAATCATTTTAACTTGGACATCAAAACAGTCTGCCACAGTTTGTAAGTTTTGTTTCCATAAATCAAAGTAAAAAAGTACAGAATAGAAATTTAAATTGTCTGAGCTATAATGTATTATCTATAGATCGTATTGGATCATTTGGTAGGCATTTACAAAATAAAGCAGACTGTATACTGTATATGTCTGGTGTGATAAAAAGACCAGCAGTATATTAATAACCACCATGATGTGGTACAATTATGTACTTTCTCCCCAATATAATTTGTGTTCTACTCTGGGAGTACTTGTCATGCATTTTTGCAATCAAAAGACACTGACAAGTCAAACTGGTTTCCATCAACTTCTGTTCTCCATTTCTCCCCGAGTACTATACCCAGGTGTAGCCCGAGTGAACGCCTATTAGGCGTCTAGTTTCTTATTATAAACTGGGGGTTTTGTGGTTTTTGACTTAGGCGGTTTGCGGTTTCGGTACTTTTGACGATTTTTGTTGCGTTTTTTCTCAGTTGCTTTGTGTTTGAAATAAACTGTATTTTGCGTTAGACTGACCAACATGCCCAAGTATAGACGTTGTTGTAAGTGCTAATGAGTAATGTGGGCAAAATGATTCCTTTGATATAATGTAAGACATAGGATATTATTGAAACACTCTGCGTTTACCGAGAATATCATTGTATAATTGTGTGGATTTGATTCCTTCTATATAAAGTACTTATATGAAAGCATGTCAACACACTTTCTTTACCAACATGTTTTGTTTACCAAGAGTATCTTTGTGAGTGTTGGACGTAAGGCTTAGTAGTGATGCAGTTTTGCGATCTTTATCATGTGGTTTTGCGGTTATTTCTTATTATAAACTGGGGGTTTTGTGGTTTTTGACTTAGGCGGTTTGCGGTTTCGGTACTTTTGACGATTTTTGTTGCGTTTTTTCTCAGTTGCTTTGCGTTTGAAATAAACTGTATTTTGCGTTAGACTGACCAACATGCCCTAGTATAGATGTTGTTGTAAGTGCTAATGAGTAATGTGGGCAAAATGATTCCTTTGATATATTTTAAGACATAGGAAATTATTGAAACACTCTGCGTTTACCAAGAATATCATTGTATAATTGCGTGGATTTGATTCCTTCTATATAAAGTACATATATGAAAGCATTTCAACTCACTTTCTTTACCAGCATGTTTCGTTTACCAAGAATGTCTTTGCGAGGGTTAGACATAAGGCTTAGCAGTGATGCAGTTTTGCGATCTTTATGATGTGGCTTTGCAGTTATTTCTTATTATAAACTGGGGCTTTGTGGTTTTTGCCTTAGGCGGTTTGCAGTTTCGGTACTTTTGACGATTGTTGTTGCATTTTGTTTTTTTTTTTCAATTTCTTTGCGGTTTCTTTGCTTTGAGACCTTATTTTTTAATGTACACATATGAAAGGATTTCAACACACTGTCTTTACCAACATGTCTCCTTTACAAGAACATATCTGTATCGTTGCGTTATGAAATTAATGTAAATTGAGGCACGAGATTCACATCCTGAATTTTTGTTGTTACGTTTAGAGCTTTTCATGCTTTTTTATTTTTGAGTATCCATGCCTCTGATTATTTGTTTTAGGAACCTTTTATCCCAAAGGTTGCAGCATTGCATGGTAGGGATACACGTTTCCCTGTTTTCCTACAAAGTAGGTTTTTTGGGGTTTTTCGTGTCCGGCATGCTGCTTAGTGTCTTTTTTTGTAAAGTTGATTAGATTTTGACATATTAAGCTATGTATGATATTATGGAGAGATATGAGATGTTGAAGTAATTCTGTTTATGCGGCTGTGAGTTGGAAAAGTTTGAAATAGACTGTATTTTGCATTGGACTGACCAACATGCCCAAGTATAGATGTTGTTGTAAGTGCTAATGAGTAATGTGGGCAAAATGATTCCTTTGATATAATGTAAGACATAGGATATTATTGCAACACTCTGCGTTTACCGAGAATATCATTGTATAATTGCGTGGATTTGATTCCTTCTATATAAAGTACATATATGAAAGCATTTCAACTCACTTTCTTTACCAACATGTTTCGTTTACCAAAAATGTCTTTGCGAGGGTTGGACATAAGGCTTAGCAGTGATGCAGTTTTGCGATATTTATCATGTTGTTTTGCGGTTATTTCTTATTATAACCTGGGGTTTTGTGGTTTTTGACTTAGGCAGTTTGCGGTTTCGGTACTTTTGACGATTTTTGTTGCGTTTTTTCTCAGTTGCTTTGCGTTTGAAATAAACTGTATTTTGCGTTAGACTGACCAACATGCCCTAGTATAGATGTTGTTGTAAGTGCTAATGAGTAATGTGGGCAAAATGATTCCTTTGATATATTGTAAGACAGGAAATTATTGAAACACTCTGCGGTTACCGAGAATATCATTGTATAATTGCATGGATTTGATTCCTTCTATATAAAGTACATATATGAAAGCATTTCAACTCACTTTCTTTACCAGCATGTTTCGTTTACCAAGAATGTCTTTGCGAGGGTTAGACATAAGGCTTAGCAGTGATGCAGTTTTGCGATCTTTATCATGTGGTTTTGCAGTTATTTCTTATTATAAACTGGGGCTTTGTGGTTTTTGCCTTAGGCGGTTTGCGGTTTCGGTACTTTTGACAATTGTTGTTGCATTTTGTTTTTTTTTTCAATTTCTTTGCGGTTTCTTTGCTTTGAGACCTTCTTTTTTAATGTACACATAGGAAAGGATTTCAACACACTGTCTTTACCAACATGTCTCCTTTACAAGAACATATCTGTATCATTGCGTTATGAAATTAATGTAAATTGAGGCACGAGATTCACATCCTGAATTTTTGTTGTTATGTTTAGAGCTTTTCATGCTTTTTTATTTTTGAGTATCCATGCCTCTGATTATTTGTTTTAGGAACCTTTTATCCCAAAGGTTGCAGCATTGCATGGTAGGGATACACGTTTCCCTGTTTTCCTACAAAGTAGGTTTTTTGAGGTTTTTCGTGTCCGGCATGCTGCTTAGTGTCTTTTTTTGTAAAGTTGATTAGATTTTGACATATTAAGCTATGTATGATATTATGGAGAGATATGAGATGTTGAAGTAATTCTGTTTATGCGGCTGTGAGTTGGAAAAGTTTGAAATAGACTGTATTTTGCATTGGACTGACCAACATGCCCAAGTATAGATGTTGTTGTAAGTGCTAATGAGTAATGTGGGCAAAATGATTCCTTTGATATAATGTAAGACATAGGATATTATTGCAACACTCTGCGTTTACCGAGAATATCATTGTATAATTGCGTGGATTTGATTCCTTCTATATAAAGTACATATATGAAAGCATTTCAACTCACTTTCTTTACCAACATGTTTCGTTTACCAAAAATGTCTTTGCGAGGGTTGGACATAAGGCTTAGCAGTGATGCAGTTTTGCTATATTTATCATGTTGTTTTGCGGTTATTTCTTATTATAAACTGGGGGTTTTGTGGTTTTTGACTTAGGCGGTTTGCGGTTTCGGTACTTTTGACGATTTTTGTTGCGTTTTTTCTCAGTTGCTTTGTGTTTGAAATAAACTGTATTTTGCGTTAGACTGACCAACATGCCCAAGTATAGACGTTGTTGTAAGTGCTAATGAGTAATGTGGGCAAAATGATTCCTTTGATATAATGTAAGACATAGGATATTATTGAAACACTCTGCGTTTACCGAGAATATCATTGTATAATTGTGTGGATTTGATTCCTTCTATATAAAGTACTTATATGAAAGCATGTCAACACACTTTCTTTACCAACATGTTTTGTTTACCAAGAGTATCTTTGTGAGTGTTGGACGTAAGGCTTAGTAGTGATGCAGTTTTGCGATCTTTATCATGTGGTTTTGCGGTTATTTCTTATTATAAACTGGGGGTTTTGTGGTTTTTGACTTAGGCGGTTTGCGGTTTCGGTACTTTTGACGATTTTTGTTGCGTTTTTTCTCAGTTGCTTTGCGTTTGAAATAAACTGTATTTTGCGTTAGACTGACCAACATGCCCTAGTATAGATGTTGTTGTAAGTGCTAATGAGTAATGTGGGCAAAATGATTCCTTTGATATATTTTAAGACATAGGAAATTATTGAAACACTCTGCGTTTACCAAGAATATCATTGTATAATTGCGTGGATTTGATTCCTTCTATATAAAGTACATATATGAAAGCATTTCAACACACTTTCTTTACCAACATGTTTTGTTTACCAAGAGTATCTTTGTGAGTGTTGGACGTAAGGCTTAGTAGTGATGGAGTTTTGCGATCTTTATCATGTGGTTTTGCGGTTATTTCTTATTATAAACTGGGGTTTTGTGGTTTTTGACTTAGGCGGTTTGCGGTTTCGGTACTTTTGACGATTGTTGTTGCATTTTGTTTTGTTTTTTTTTCAATTTCTTTGCGGTTTCTTTGCTTTGAGACCTTATTTTTTAATGTACACATATGAAAGGATTTCAACACACTGTCTTTACCAACATGTCTCCTTTACAAGAACATATCTGTATCGTTGCGTTATGAAATTAATGTAAATTGAGGCACGAGATTCACATCCTGAATTTTTGTTGTTACGTTTAGAGCTTTTCATGCTTTTTTATTTTTGAGTATCCATGCCTCTGATTATTTGTTTTAGGAACCTTTTATCCCAAAGGTTGCAGCATTGCATGGTAGGGATACACGTTTCCCTGTTTTCCTACAAAGTAGGTTTTTTGGGGTTTTTCGTGTCCGGCATGCTGCTTAGTGTCTTTTTTTGTAAAGTTGATTAGATTTTGACATATTAAGCCATGTATGATATTATGGAGAGATATGAGATGTTGAAGTAATTCTGTTTATGCGGCTGTGAGTTGGAAAAGTTTGAAATAGACTGTATTTTGCATTGGACTGACCAACATGCCCAAGTATAGATGTTGTTGTAAGTGCTAATGAGTAATGTGGGCAAAATGATTCCTTTGATATAATGTAAGACATAGGATATTATTGCAACACTCTGCGTTTACCGAGAATATCATTGTATAATTGCGTGGATTTGATTCCTTCTATATAAAGTACATATATGAAAGCATTTCAACTCACTTTCTTTACCAACATGTTTCGTTTACCAAAAATGTCTTTGCGAGGGTTGGACATAAGGCTTAGCAGTGATGCAGTTTTGCGATATTTATCATGTTGTTTTGCGGTTATTTCTTATTATAAACTGGGGTTTTGTGTTTTTTGACTTAGGTGGTTTGCGGTTTCGGTACTTTTGACGATTTTTCTAGCGTTTTTTTTCCAGTTACTTTGTGGTTCTTTGCTTTGAGTCCTTCTTTATAATGTACACATATGAAAGGATTTCAACACACTATCTTTACCAACATGTCTCCACTTTCTTTACCAACATGTTTCGTTGACGAAGAATATCTTTGTGAGGGTTGGACGTAAGGGTTAGCAGTGATGCAGTTTTGCGATATTTATCATTTGGTTTTGCGGTTATTTCTTATTAAAAACTGGGGTTTTGTGGTTTTTGACTTAGGCGGTTTGCGGTTTCGGTACTTTTGACGATTTTTGTTGCATTTTTTTTTTCAGTTACTTTGCGGTTTCTTTGCTTTGAGTCCTTCTATATAATGTACACATATGAAAGGATTTCAACACACTATCTTTACCAACATGTCTCCTTTACAAGAACATATGTGTATCATTGCGTTATGAAATTAATGTAAATTGAGGCACGAGATTCACATTCTGAATTTTTGTTGTCACGTTTAGGGCTTTTCATGCTTTTTTATTTTTGAGTATCCATGCCTCTGATTATTTGTTTTAGGAACCTTTTATCCCAAAGGTTGCAGCATTGCATGATAGGGATACACGTTTCCCTGTTTTCCTACAAAGTAGGTTTTTGGGGTTTTTTCGTGTCCGGCATGCTGCTTAGTGTCTTTTTTTGTAAAGTTGATTAGATTTTGACATATTAAGCTATGTATGATATTATGGAGAGATATGAGATGTTTAAGTAATTCTGTTTATGCGGCCGTGAGTTGGAAAAGTTTGAAATAGACTGTATTTTGCGTTGGACTGACCAACATGCCCAAGTATAGATGTCGTTGTAAGTGCTAATGAGTAATGTGGGCAAAATGATTCCTTTGATATAATGTAAGACATAGGATATTATTGCAACACTCTGCGTTTACCGAGAATATCATTGTATAATTGTGTGGATTTGATTCCTTCTATATAAAGTACTTATATGAAAGCATTTCAACACACTTTCTTTACCAACATGTTTCGTTTACCAAGAGTATCTTTGTGAGGGTTGGACGTAAGGCTTAGCAGTGATGCAGTTTTGCGATCTTTATCATGTGGTTTTGCGGTTATTACTCGGGCTACCTGTGGTAGCTCGAGTCTGGGTTTACCTTTTCGGTCTATCAATCTATCTATATATCTATCTATCAACGTCGCAAATCGGCAAATTACCCAGAAGCCTTTGGGGTACACTGTTGACCACGAGGCTTCCTGTGGTCGCGAGAGATTGAAAACAAAATGGCGGACGTTATCAATCGGAATTTTTCGAACTATTGGCTTTTAATCTCAAGATACTTTGCTTTAATCGTTAATATCGAATTCTCGAATTTAGTGATGACCTTCTTACCAGCTGTTGTAATCAACTTATAATGTCTTGATCGCCCAAGAACACGAGACAGATCGATTTGTGGCAGCGAACTTGAGGACAGACATGTAAGACACGGAGATATTGTCTTTAATAGATCAGTAGTTTGTTTTATAAATTAATAATATTTCACCACTGCTTGCACATAATATTTGCTTACACGGTGTCTACAGTCATGCTCTTCCTGAGAGCCGTGTTAAAAACGAACTAATAAACTAACAATAAGCTTATGACTACAATGTTTATTTTAACTAGAAAGCCTAGGAGATTCTTGCCTTTGCGTAATAAGGTGACTAACGTGTATTCAATAATTAAGCCAGGAAACAGGAATTAGTAAATGGTGCAAAATTACACCAAATAAACAATGGAAAACAAATGATTTTGTATTATTAACTTTAGTGCAATCTGTATTTTGTACAAATATGTCATGATTATATTGAATGCACTTTATTGTCAATCATGCTCAATGCTAGCAGATAAAAATATAGTGATGGATAATCATGGAAATGATAGTATAAATGTTTATGAGACCTTATATTAGCAACAATTGAAGAATTATTTTAGAATGTCAAAATGATATTTTCAATCAATGAAAAGTGATACTCAACCACAAATTTGTACAAGCTTTGTGCAACCATGTTCACAGAAACAAGATAAAGTGGATTGAATTGAAGATATTACTGTATGTAGTAGTATCAGATTGATGTGCATGGAGGAGCTATATATGGTATCGGTACTGAGCATATATTGTATGACATTACACTTCTTCAAATAAAGCCGGATCAGCAACTGACTACTGCTATAATTATTGATCTGCTCCATATTAAAAACATGGTAATACATGTATTGAAAAGTTGTGTTAAGAAACTGAAATGATTTCATAGAAAGGTAACTGTGGTACTTCTAGAATCTACCAATGTGACAACAGCAATATCAAAATCATTTTAACTTGGACATCAAAACAGTCTGCCACAGTTTGTAAGTTTTGTTTCCATAAATCAAAGTAAAAAAGTACAGAATAGAAATTTAAATTGTCTGAGCTATAATGTATTATCTATAGATCGTATTGGATCATTTGGTAGGCATTTACAAAATAAAGCAGACTGTATACTGTATATGTCTGGTGTGATAAAAAGACCAGCAGTATATTAATAACCACCATGATGTGGTACAATTATGTACTTTCTCCCCAATATAATTTGTGTTCTACTCTGGGAGTACTTGTCATGCATTTTTGCAATCAAAAGACACTGACAAGTCAAACTGGTTTCCATCAACTTCTGTTCTCCATTTCTCCCCGAGTACTATACCCAGGTGTAGCCCGAGTGAACGCCTATTAGGCGTCTAGTTTCTTATTATAAACTGGGGGTTTTGTGGTTTTTGACTTAGGCGGTTTGCGGTTTCGGTACTTTTGACGATTTTTTGTTGCGTTTTTTCTCAGTTGCTTTGTGTTTGAAATAAACTGTATTTTGCGTTAGACTGACCAACATGCCCAAGTATAGACGTTGTTGTAAGTGCTAATGAGTAATGTGGGCAAAATGATTCCTTTGATATAATGTAAGACATAGGATATTATTGAAACACTCTGCGTTTACCGAGAATATCATTGTATAATTGTGTGGATTTGATTCCTTCTATATAAAGTACTTATATGAAAGCATTTCAACACACTTTCTTTACCAACATGTTTTGTTTACCAAGAGTACCTTTGTGAGTGTTGGACGTAAGGCTTAGTAGTGATGCAGTTTTGCGATCTTTATCATGTGGTTTTGCGGTTATTTCTTATTATAAACTGGGGGTTTTGTGGTTTTTGACTTAGGCGGTTTGCGGTTTCGGTACTTTTGACGATTTTTGTTGCGTTTTTTCTCAGTTGCTTTGCGTTTGAAATAAACTGTATTTTGCGTTAGACTGACCAACATGCCCTAGTATAGATGTTGTTGTAAGTGCTAATGAGTAATGTGGGCAAAATGATTCCTTTGATATATTTTAAGACATAGGAAATTATTAAAACACTCTGCGTTTACCAAGAATATCATTGTATAATTGCGTGGATTTGATTCCTTCTATATAAAGTACATATATGAAAGCATTTCAACTCACTTTCTTTACCAGCATGTTTCGTTTACCAAGAATGTCTTTGCGAGGGTTAGACATAAGGCTTAGCAGTGATGCAGTTTTGCGATCTTTATGATGTGGCTTTGCAGTTATTTCTTATTATAAACTGGGGCTTTGTGGTTTTTGCCTTAGGCGGTTTGCAGTTTCGGTACTTTTGACGATTGTTGTTGCATTTTGTTTTTTTTTTCAATTTCTTTGCGGTTTCTTTGCTTTGAGACCTTATTTTTTAATGTACACATATGAAAGGATTTCAACACACTGTCTTTACCAACATGTCTCCTTTACAAGAACATATCTGTATCGTTGCGTTATGAAATTAATGTAAATTGAGGCACGAGATTCACATCCTGAATTTTTGTTGTTACGTTTAGAGCTTTTCATGCTTTTTTATTTTTGAGTATCCATGCCTCTGATTATTTGTTTTAGGAACCTTTTATCCCAAAGGTTGCAGCATTGCATGGTAGGGATACACGTTTCCCTGTTTTCCTACAAAGTAGGTTTTTTGGGGTTTTTCGTGTCCGGCATGCTGCTTAGTGTCTTTTTTTGTAAAGTTGATTAGATTTTGACATATTAAGCTATGTATGATATTATGGAGAGATATGAGATGTTGAAGTAATTCTGTTTATGCGGCTGTGAGTTGGAAAAGTTTGAAATAGACTGTATTTTGCATTGGACTGACCAACATGCCCAAGTATAGATGTTGTTGTAAGTGCTAATGAGTAATGTGGGCAAAATGATTCCTTTGATATAATGTAAGACATAGGATATTATTGCAACACTCTGCGTTTACCGAGAATATCATTGTATAATTGCGTGGATTTGATTCCTTCTATATAAAGTACATATATGAAAGCATTTCAACTCACTTTCTTTACCAACATGTTTCGTTTACCAAAAATGTCTTTGCGAGGGTTGGACATAAGGCTTAGCAGTGATGCAGTTTTGCGATATTTATCATGTTGTTTTGCGGTTATTTCTTATTATAACCTGGGGTTTTGTGGTTTTTGACTTAGGCAGTTTGCGGTTTCGGTACTTTTGACGATTTTTGTTGCGTTTTTTCTCAGTTGCTTTGCGTTTGAAATAAACTGTATTTTGCGTTAGACTGACCAACATGCCCTAGTATAGATGTTGTTGTAAGTGCTAATGAGTAATGTGGGCAAAATGATTCCTTTGATATATTGTAAGACAGGAAATTATTGAAACACTCTGCGGTTACCGAGAATATCATTGTATAATTGCATGGATTTGATTCCTTCTATATAAAGTACATATATGAAAGCATTTCAACTCACTTTCTTTACCAGCATGTTTCGTTTACCAAGAATGTCTTTGCGAGGGTTAGACATAAGGCTTAGCAGTGATGCAGTTTTGCGATCTTTATCATGTGGTTTTGCAGTTATTTCTTATTATAAACTGGGGCTTTGTGGTTTTTGCCTTAGGCGGTTTGCGGTTTCGGTACTTTTGACAATTGTTGTTGCATTTTGTTTTTTTTTTCAATTTCTTTGCGGTTTCTTTGCTTTGAGACCTTCTTTTTTAATGTACACATAGGAAAGGATTTCAACACACTGTCTTTACCAACATGTCTCCTTTACAAGAACATATCTGTATCATTGCGTTATGAAATTAATGTAAATTGAGGCACGAGATTCACATCCTGAATTTTTGTTGTTATGTTTAGAGCTTTTCATGCTTTTTTATTTTTGAGTATCCATGCCTCTGATTATTTGTTTTAGGAACCTTTTATCCCAAAGGTTGCAGCATTGCATGGTAGGGATACACGTTTCCCTGTTTTCCTACAAAGTAGGTTTTTTGAGGTTTTTCGTGTCCGGCATGCTGCTTAGTGTCTTTTTTTGTAAAGTTGATTAGATTTTGACATATTAAGCTATGTATGATATTATGGAGAGATATGAGATGTTGAAGTAATTCTGTTTATGCGGCTGTGAGTTGGAAAAGTTTGAAATAGACTGTATTTTGCATTGGACTGACCAACATGCCCAAGTATAGATGTTGTTGTAAGTGCTAATGAGTAATGTGGGCAAAATGATTCCTTTGATATAATGTAAGACATAGGATATTATTGCAACACTCTGCGTTTACCGAGAATATCATTGTATAATTGCGTGGATTTGATTCCTTCTATATAAAGTACATATATGAAAGCATTTCAACTCACTTTCTTTACCAACATGTTTCGTTTACCAAAAATGTCTTTGCGAGGGTTGGACATAAGGCTTAGCAGTGATGCAGTTTTGCGATATTTATCATGTTGTTTTGCGGTTATTTCTTATTATAAACTGGGGGTTTTGTGGTTTTTGACTTAGGCGGTTTGCGGTTTCGGTACTTTTGACGATTTTTGTTGCGTTTTTTCTCAGTTGCTTTGTGTTTGAAATAAACTGTATTTTGCGTTAGACTGACCAACATGCCCAAGTATAGACGTTGTTGTAAGTGCTAATGAGTAATGTGGGCAAAATGATTCCTTTGATATAATGTAAGACATAGGATATTATTGCAACACTCTGCGTTTACCGAGAATATCATTGTATAATTGTGTGGATTTGATTCCTTCTATATAAAGTACTTATATGAAAGCATGTCAACACACTTTCTTTACCAACATGTTTTGTTTACCAAGAGTATCTTTGTGAGTGTTGGACGTAAGGCTTAGTAGTGATGCAGTTTTGCGATCTTTATCATGTGGTTTTGCGGTTATTTCTTATTATAAACTGGGGGTTTTGTGGTTTTTGACTTAGGCGGTTTGCGGTTTCGGTACTTTTGACGATTTTTGTTGCGTTTTTTCTCAGTTGCTTTGCGTTTGAAATAAACTGTATTTTGCGTTAGACTGACCAACATGCCCTAGTATAGATGTTGTTGTAAGTGCTAATGAGTAATGTGGGCAAAATGATTCCTTTGATATATTTTAAGACATAGGAAATTATTGAAACACTCTGCGTTTATCAAGAATATCATTGTATAATTGCGTGGATTTGATTCCTTCTATATAAAGTACATATATGAAAGCATTTCAACTCACTTTCTTTACCAGCATGTTTCGTTTACCAAGAATGTCTTTGCGAGGGTTAGACATAAGGCTTAGCAGTGATGCAGTTTTGCGATCTTTATGATGTGGCTTTGCAGTTATTTCTTATTATAAACTGGGGCTTTGTTGTTTTTGCCTTAGGCGGTTTGCGGTTTCGGTACTTTTGACGATTGTTGTTGCATTTTGTTTTTTTTTTTCAATTTCTTTGCGGTTTCTTTGCTTTGAGACCTTATTTTTTAATGTACACATATGAAAGGATTTCAACACACTGTCTTTACCAACATGTCTCCTTTACAAGAACATATTTGTATCGTTGCGTTATGAAATTAATGTAAATTGAGGCACGAGATTCACATCCTGAATTTTTGTTGTTACGTTTAGAGCTTTTCATGCTTTTTTATTTTTGAGTATCCATGCCTCTGACTATTTGTTTTAGGAACCTTTTATCCCAAAGGTTGCAGCATTGCATGGTAGGGATACACGTTTCCCTGTTTTCCTACAAAGTAGGTTTTTTGGGGTTTTTCGTGTCCGGCATGCTGCTTAGTGTCTTTTTTTGTAAAGTTGATTAGATTTTGACATATTAAGCTATGTATGATATTATGGAGAGATATGAGATGTTGAAGTAATTCTGTTTATGCGGCTGTGAGTTGGAAAAGTTTGAAATAGACTGTATTTTGCATTGGACTGACCAACATGCCCAAGTATAGATGTTGTTGTAAGTGCTAATGAGTAATGTGGGCAAAATGATTCCTTTGATATAATGTAAGACATAGGATATTATTGCAACACTCTGCGTTTACCGAGAATATCATGTATAATTGCGTGGATTTGATTCCTTCTATATAAAGTACATATATGAAAGCATTTCAACTCACTTTCTTTACCAACATGTTTCGTTTACCAAAAATGTCTTTGCGAGGGTTGGACATAAGGCTTAGCAGTGATGCAGTTTTGCGATATTTATCATGTTGTTTTGCGGTTATTTCTTATTATAAACTGGGGTTTTGTGTTTTTTGACTTAGGTGGTTTGCGGTTTCGGTACTTTTGACGATTTTTCTAGCGTTTTTTTTCCAGTTACTTTGTGGTTCTTTGCTTTGAGTCCTTCTTTATAATGTACACATATGAAAGGATTTCAACACACTATCTTTACCAACATGTCTCCACTTTCTTTACCAACATGTTTCGTTGACGAAGAATATCTTTGTGAGGGTTGGACGTAAGGGTTAGCAGTGATGCAGTTTTGCGATATTTATCATTTGGTTTTGCGGTTATTTCTTATTAAAAACTGGGGTTTTGTGGTTTTTGACTTAGGCGGTTTGCGGTTTCGGTACTTTTGACGATTTTTGTTGCATTTTTTTTTTCAGTTACTTTGCGGTTTCTTTGCTTTGAGTCCTTCTATATAATGTACACATATGAAAGGATTTCAACACACTATCTTTACCAACATGTCTCCTTTACAAGAACAGGCACGAGGCACGAGATTCACATTCTGAATTTTTGTTGTCACGTTTAGGGCTTTTCATGCTTTTTTATTTTTGAGTATCCATGCCTCTGATTATTTGTTTTAGGAACCTTTTATCCCAAAGGTTGCAGCATTGCATGATAGGGATACACGTTTCCCTGTTTTCCTACAAAGTAGGTTTTTGGGTTTTTTTCGTGTCCGGCATGCTGCTTAGTGTCTTTTTTTGTAAAGTTGATTAGATTTTGACATATTAAGCTATGTATGATATTATCGAGAGATATGAGATGTTGAAGTAATTCTGTTTATGCGGCCGTGAGTTGGAAAAGTTTGAAATAGACTGTATTTTGCGTTGGACTGACCAACATGCCCAAGTATAGATGTCGTTGTAAGTGCTAATGAGTAATGTGGGCAAAATGATTCCTTTGATATAATGTAAGACATAGGATATTATTGCAACACTCTGCGTTTACCGAGAATATCATTGTATAATTGTGTGGATTTGATTCCTTCTATATAAAGTACTTATATGAAAGCATTTCAACACACTTTCTTTACCAACATGTTTCGTTTACCAAGAGTATCTTTGTGAGGGTTGGACGTAAGGCTTAGCAGTGATGCAGTTTTGCGATCTTTATCATGTGGTTTTGCGGTTATTTCTTATTATAACCTGGGGTTTTGTGGTTTTTGCCTTAGGCGGTTTGCGGTTTCGGTACTTTTGACGATTTTTGTTGCGTTTTTTCTCAGTTGCTTTGCGTTTGAAATAAACTGTATTTTGCGTTAGACTGACCAACATGCCCTAGTATAGATGTTGTTGTAAGTGCTAATGAGTAATGTGGGCAAAATGATTCCTTTGATATATTGTAAGACAGGAAATTATTGAAACACTCTGCGGTTACCGAGAATATCATTGTATAATTGCATGGATTTGATTCCTTCTATATAAAGTACATATATGAAAGCATTTCAACTCACATTCTTTACCAGCATGTTTCGTTTACCAAGAATGTCTTTGTGAGGGTTAGACATAAGGCTTAGCAGTGATGCAGTTTTGCGATCTTTATCATGTGGTTTTGCAGTTATTTCTTATTATAAACACACTATCTTTACCAACCTCCACTTTCTTTACCAACATGTTTCGTTGACGAAGAATATCTTTGTGAGGGTTGGACGTAAGGGTTAGCAGTGATGCAGTTTTGCGATATTTATCATTTGGTTTTGCGGTTATTTCTTATTAAAAACTGGGGTTTTGTGGTTTTTGACTTAGGCGGTTTGCGGTTTCGGTACTTTTGACGATTTTTGTTGCGTTTTTTCTCAGTTGCTTTGTGTTTGAAATAAACTGTATTTTGCGTTAGACTGACCAACATGCCCAAGTATAGACGTTGTTGTAAGTGCTAATGAGTAATGTGGGCAAAATGATTCCTTTGATATAATGTAAGACATAGGATATTATTGAAACACTCTGCGTTTACCGAGAATATCATTGTATAATTGTGTGGATTTGATTCCTTCTATATAAAGTACTTATATGAAAGCATTTCAACACACTTTCTTTACCAACATGTTTTGTTTACCAAGAGTATCTTTGTGAGTGTTGGACGTAAGGCTTAGTAGTGATGCAGTTTTGCGATCTTTATCATGTGGTTTTGCGGTTATTTCTTATTATAAACTGGGGGTTTTGTGGTTTTTGACTTAGGCGGTTTGCGGTTTCGGTACTTTTGACGATTTTTGTTGCGTTTTTTCTCAGTTGCTTTGCGTTTGAAATAAACTGTATTTTGCGTTAGACTGACCAACATGCCCTAGTATAGATGTTGTTGTAAGTGCTAATGAGTAATGTGGGCAAAATGATTCCTTTGATATATTTTAAGACATAGGAAATTATTGAAACACTCTGCGTTTATCAAGAATATCATTGTATAATTGCGTGGATTTGATTCCTTCTATATAAAGTACATATATGAAAGCATTTCAACTCACTTTCTTTACCAGCATGTTTCGTTTACCAAGAATGTCTTTGCGAGGGTTAGACATAAGGCTTAGCAGTGATGCAGTTTTGCGATCTTTATGATGTGGCTTTGCAGTTATTTCTTATTATAAACTGGGGCTTTGTTGTTTTTGCCTTAGGCGGTTTGCGGTTTCGGTACTTTTGACGATTGTTGTTGCATTTTGTTTTTTTTTTTCAATTTCTTTGCGGTTTCTTTGCTTTGAGACCTTATTTTTTAATGTACACATATGAAAGGATTTCAACACACTGTCTTTACCAACATGTCTCCTTTACAAGAACATATTTGTATCGTTGCGTTATGAAATTAATGTAAATTGAGGCACGAGATTCACATCCTGAATTTTTGTTGTTACGTTTAGAGCTTTTCATGCTTTTTTATTTTTGAGTATCCATGCCTCTGACTATTTGTTTTAGGAACCTTTTATCCCAAAGGTTGCAGCATTGCATGGTAGGGATACACGTTTCCCTGTTTTCCTACAAAGTAGGTTTTTTGGGGTTTTTCGTGTCCGGCATGCTGCTTAGTGTCTTTTTTTGTAAAGTTGATTAGATTTTGACATATTAAGCTATGTATGATATTATGGAGAGATATGAGATGTTGAAGTAATTCTGTTTATGCGGCTGTGAGTTGGAAAAGTTTGAAATAGACTGTATTTTGCATTGGACTGACCAACATGCCCAAGTATAGATGTTGTTGTAAGTGCTAATGAGTAATGTGGGCAAAATGATTCCTTTGATATAATGTAAGACATAGGATATTATTGCAACACTCTGCGTTTACCGAGAATATCATGTATAATTGCGTGGATTTGATTCCTTCTATATAAAGTACATATATGAAAGCATTTCAACTCACTTTCTTTACCAACATGTTTCGTTTACCAAAAATGTCTTTGCGAGGGTTGGACATAAGGCTTAGCAGTGATGCAGTTTTGCGATATTTATCATGTTGTTTTGCGGTTATTTCTTATTATAAACTGGGGTTTTGTGTTTTTTGACTTAGGTGGTTTGCGGTTTCGGTACTTTTGACGATTTTTCTAGCGTTTTTTTTCCAGTTACTTTGTGGTTCTTTGCTTTGAGTCCTTCTTTATAATGTACACATATGAAAGGATTTCAACACACTATCTTTACCAACATGTCTCCACTTTCTTTACCAACATGTTTCGTTGACGAAGAATATCTTTGTGAGGGTTGGACGTAAGGGTTAGCAGTGATGCAGTTTTGCGATATTTATCATTTGGTTTTGCGGTTATTTCTTATTAAAAACTGGGGTTTTGTGGTTTTTGACTTAGGCGGTTTGCGGTTTCGGTACTTTTGACGATTTTTGTTGCATTTTTTTTTTCAGTTACTTTGCGGTTTCTTTGCTTTGAGTCCTTCTATATAATGTACACATATGAAAGGATTTCAACACACTATCTTTACCAACATGTCTCCTTTACAAGAACATATGTGTATCATTGCGTTATGAAATTAATGTAAATTGAGGCACGAGATTCACATTCTGAATTTTTGTTGTCACGTTTAGGGCTTTTCATGCTTTTTTATTTTTGAGTATCCATGCCTCTGATTATTTGTTTTAGGAACCTTTTATCCCAAAGGTTGCAGCATTGCATGATAGGGATACACGTTTCCCTGTTTTCCTACAAAGTAGGTTTTTGGGGTTTTTTCGTGTCCGGCATGCTGCTTAGTGTCTTTTTTTGTAAAGTTGATTAGATTTTGACATATTAAGCTATGTATGATATTATCGAGAGATATGAGATGTTGAAGTAATTCTGTTTATGCGGCCGTGAGTTGGAAAAGTTTGAAATAGACTGTATTTTGCGTTGGACTGACCAACATGCCCAAGTATAGATGTCGTTGTAAGTGCTAATGAGTAATGTGGGCAAAATGATTCCTTTGATATAATGTAAGACATAGGATATTATTGAAACACTCTGCGTTTACCGAGAATATCATTGTATAATTGTGTGGATTTGATTCCTTCTATATAAAGTACTTATATGAAAGCATTTCAACACACTTTCTTTACCAACATGTTTTGTTTACCAAGAGTATCTTTGTGAGTGTTGGACGTAAGGCTTAGTAGTGATGCAGTTTTGCGATCTTTATCATGTGGTTTTGCGGTTATTTCTTATTATAAACTGGGGGTTTTGTGGTTTTTGACTTAGGCGGTTTGCGGTTTCGGTACTTTTGACGATTTTTGTTGCGTTTTTTCTCAGTTGCTTTGCGTTTGAAATAAACTGTATTTTGCGTTAGACTGACCAACATGCCCTAGTATAGATGTTGTTGTAAGTGCTAATGAGTAATGTGGGCAAAATGATTCCTTTGATATATTTTAAGACATAGGAAATTATTGAAACACTCTGCGTTTATCAAGAATATCATTGTATAATTGCGTGGATTTGATTCCTTCTATATAAAGTACATATATGAAAGCATTTCAACTCACTTTCTTTACCAGCATGTTTCGTTTACCAAGAATGTCTTTGCGAGGGTTAGACATAAGGCTTAGCAGTGATGCAGTTTTGCGATCTTTATGATGTGGCTTTGCAGTTATTTCTTATTATAAACTGGGGCTTTGTTGTTTTTGCCTTAGGCGGTTTGCGGTTTCGGTACTTTTGACGATTGTTGTTGCATTTTTTTTTTTTTTCAATTTCTTTGCGGTTTCTTTGCTTTGAGACCTTATTTTTTAATGTACACATATGAAAGGATTTCAACACACTGTCTTTACCAACATGTCTCCTTTACAAGAACATATTTGTATCGTTGCGTTATGAAATTAATGTAAATTGAGGCACGAGATTCACATCCTGAATTTTTGTTGTTACGTTTAGAGCTTTTCATGCTTTTTTATTTTTGAGTATCCATGCCTCTGACTATTTGTTTTAGGAACCTTTTATCCCAAAGGTTGCAGCATTGCATGGTAGGGATACACGTTTCCCTGTTTTCCTACAAAGTAGGTTTTTTGGGGTTTTTCGTGTCCGGCATGCTGCTTAGTGTCTTTTTTTGTAAAGTTGATTAGATTTTGACATATTAAGCTATGTATGATATTATGGAGAGATATGAGATGTTGAAGTAATTCTGTTTATGCGGCTGTGAGTTGGAAAAGTTTGAAATAGACTGTATTTTGCATTGGACTGACCAACATGCCCAAGTATAGATGTTGTTGTAAGTGCTAATGAGTAATGTGGGCAAAATGATTCCTTTGATATAATGTAAGACATAGGATATTATTGCAACACTCTGCGTTTACCGAGAATATCATTGTATAATTGCGTGGATTTGATTCCTTCTATATAAAGTACATATATGAAAGCATTTCAACTCACTTTCTTTACCAACATGTTTCGTTTACCAAAAATGTCTTTGCGAGGGTTGGACATAAGGCTTAGCAGTGATGCAGTTTTGCGATATTTATCATGTTGTTTTGCGGTTATTTCTTATTATAAACTGGGGTTTTGTGTTTTTTGACTTAGGTGGTTTGCGGTTTCGGTACTTTTGACGATTTTTCTAGCGTTTTTTTTTCCAGTTACTTTGTGGTTCTTTGCTTTGAGTCCTTCTTTATAATGTACACATATGAAAGGATTTCAACACACTATCTTTACCAACATGTCTCCACTTTCTTTACCAACATGTTTCGTTGACGAAGAATATCTTTGTGAGGGTTGGACGTAAGGGTTAGCAGTGATGCAGTTTTGCGATATTTATCATTTGGTTTTGCGGTTATTTCTTATTAAAAACTGGGGTTTTGTGGTTTTTGACTTAGGCTGTTTGCGGTTTCGGTACTTTTGACGATTTTTGTTGCATTTTTTTTTTCAGTTACTTTGCGGTTTCTTTGCTTTGAGTCCTTCTATATAATGTACACATATGAAAGGATTTCAACACACTATCTTTACCAACATGTCTCCTTTACTAAGAACATATTTGTATCATTAGCGTTATGAAATTAATGTAAATTGAGGCACGAGATTCGCATCCTGAATTTTTGTTGTCACGTTTAGAGCTTTTCATGCTTTTTTATTTTTGAGTATCCATGCCTCTGATTATTTGTTTTAGGAACCTTTTACCCCAAAGGTTGCAGCATTGCATGATAGGGGTACACGTTTCCCCGTTTTCCTACAAAGTGGGTTTTTGGGGGTTTTTCGTGTCCGGCATACTGCTTAGTGTCTTTTTTTGTAAAGTTGATTAGATTTTGACATATTAAGCTATGTATGATATTATCGAGAGATATGAGATGTTGAAGTAATTTTGTTTATGCGGCTGTGAGTTGGAAAAGTTTGAAATAGACTGTATTTTGCGTTGGACTGACCAACCTGCCCAAGTATAGATGTTGTTGTAAGTGCTATTGAGTAATGTGGGCAAAATGATTCCTTTGATATAATGTAAGACATAGGATATTATTGAAACACTCTGCGTTTACCGAGAATATCATTTGATTCCTTCTATATAAAATACATATATGAAAGCATTTCAACTCACTTTCTTTACCAACATGTTTCGTTTACCAAAAATGTCTTTGCAAGGGTTGGACATAAGGCTTAGCAGTGATGCAGTTTTGCGATATTTATCATGTGGTTTTGCGGTTATTTCTTATTATAAACTGGGGCTTTGTGGTTTTTGCCTTAGGCGGTTTGCGGTTTCGGTACTTTTGACGATTGTTGTTGCATTTTTTTTTTTTTTTCAATTTCTTTGCGGTTTCTTTGCTTTGAGTCCTTGTATATAATGTACACATATGAAAGGATTTCAACACACTATCTTTACCAACATGTCTCCTTTACAAGAACATATTTGTATCATTGCGTTATGAAATTAATGTAAATTGAGGCACGAGATTCACATCCTGAATTTTTGTTGTTACGTTTAGAGCTTTTCATGCTTTTTGTGGTTACAGGCTTGATTACAAGCCGTAACTATAATGTCATCTAGTGTGTAATGTGTGTATGTGTACCTGAATTGCCGAAGTTGACACGAAGTGATATATTCGGCAGGCATCCGGAATTGACTCGAGGCTTACTTAGTGAGTTTTAGTCGATTTTAATGATTGAAATATAATTCATTCCAAGAAATATCATCTTTTCATTATCCATTATTGCTCTTTTTATATAAATATCTTCATCTACGTGAACTGTGTTGCACATTTTTTGAAAAAATATGGTGTTTACAAAGATCTCCTGAAAGAGACAGGGAACCCAATGCTACAATGCAGTTGTTTTATTTTGTGATGTATTTTAAGAAATACTCGCCATTTATAGTCAATAGTTGCAGTTATTATATTAATATTCTGCTTGAGTGAAAGTTTTTGCAAGTTTTTTTGATAAACAATGGGCTTAGGAAGACATTCTGAACGAACTGAGAGAACCCGCGTGCAAGCATAGGCATTACTTACTGGCCGATAGGCCATATGCACTAACAGGTCACGTGACCCTATCTCCCCTAAATCAAGCAGTACATCAAAATGAACTCCAATAAGTGAAAGAGCACCTTGATATTAGTAAAAGTGCAAAGATTCAGTTTACAAGGTGAATAAGACAAAAAATTGACAGTAAATTTAAGATTGGATATTTTCTTAAGATTCGTTCGGAAAAGCGCGTTGGATGGCAAGCTCGTGCCATCCAACGCGCTTTTCCGAACGAATCTTAAGAAAAAATCCAATCTTAAATTTACTGTCATTTCTCCTGTATTACATCTTAGGAGCTGAACATTTGCACTTTTACTAATATCGAGGTGCTCTTTCTATTTCTGGCGTTCATTTTGATGGTGCTGCTTGATTTAGGGGTGATAAGGTCACGTGACCTGTTAGTGCATATGGCCTATTGAGAGCTTGATTACACAGGGTGAGTTTATACCACTTTCAATCAAATAATCTTGTGCTGTTTTGCCTACACAGCCAGCTGTAGTTTTCAGCGATGTACACAAGTTCTTTTCGATTTATGATTTTGTAGATTTCTGTAATGCTTGTTGAGAATTTCCATTCGGACCGTTTGTAGTTTGGATCATGGCGTTCGTCGATCACACTGACCGGATTGTTTAGTGGTTTTACACTGGTTAGCATTTCAAAATACAAAAGAATATTTTTACAAGTTTCCTCAGTGTATTTCTTTGCATTCCTGCAATTAATTTCACTGCTGATTAGGTTTGAAACCTCAACGTGTTTCCTCTTTTTCCCTCTTTTTGAGTCTGGCTGAGTGAACTGGGTTTTATTCGATTAATATTTTCGATAGAGATATTCAATAAATTTACCTTTCTTGAATGGAGCCTTTGTGTATCCTTGGGGATAACTATATAGGGTTTTGGAAACTTTTACTACCTCTCGATTGAGGCGTACTGATCTTGTATTTTCAGATGTATTTGTTGTTTTGAAATATGAAATGTCACGGTGATGTCACGCAAGGTGTGCAGAATCCCATGAAATCTTGAAATTTTGATTTTGTGACAAAGAACTTGCATGTGTGTGCTTTTGCTTTCATGTTTATTTTTCATGAACTGTATTTAATTACTTCAAATTAAATTTATTTGAATAATTTTGTAATCTTAGAGCACACATAGTTAAACTGTGAAATATTATCAAAGTAATTAATACTAACTAATTGTAAAAATTCTTTGTTTTCCATATTTAGCTAGTACAATTTCACGGATTAAGTGCAATCACTCTACCTTTTCATGGTTTTAGTCATTACATATATTTCTACAGTTTTGTTATCTTTTCTCTCGACTTGTTGTTTTTGATTATTTTACCTGTAACCACATGTCCTCTTAGAGGGCTTTTATTTATTTTTGAGTATCCATGCCTCTGATTATTTGTTTTAGGAACCTTTTATCCCAAAGGTTGCAGCATTGCATGGTAGGGATACACGTTTCCCTGTTTCCTACAAAGTAGGTTTTTTGGGGTTTTTCGTGTCCGGCATGCTGCTTAGTGTCTTTTTTTGTAAAGTTGATTAGATTTTGACATATTAAGCTATGTATGATATTATGGAGAGATATGAGATGTTGAAGTAATTCTGTTTATGCGGCTGTGAGTTGGAAAAGTTTGAAATAGACTGTATTTTGCATTGGACTGACCAACATGCCCAAGTATAGATGTTGTTGTAAGTGCTAATGAGTAATGTGGGCAAAATGATTCCTTTGATATAATGTAAGACATAGGATATTATTGAAACACTCTGCGTCTACCGAGAATATCATTGTATAATTGTGTGGATTTGATTCCTTCTATATAAAGTACATATATGAAAGCATTTCAACACACTTTCTTTACCAACATGTTTCGTTTACCAAGAATATCTTTGTGAGAGTTTGACGTAAGGGTTAGCAGTGATGCAGTTTTTCGATCTTTATCATGTGATTTTGCGGTTATTTCTTATTATAAACTGGGGTTTTGTGTTTTTTGACTTAGGCGGTTTGCGGTTTCGGTACTTTTGACGATTTTTGTTGCGTTTTTTCTCAGTTACTTTGCGGTTTCTTTGCTTTGAGTCCTTCTATATAATGTACACATATGAAAGGATTTCAACACACTATCTTTACCAACATGTCTCCTTTACAAGAACATATTTGGATCATTGCGTTATGAAATTAATGTAAATTGAGGCATGAGATTCACATCCTGAATTTTTGTTGTCACGTTTAGAGCTTTTCATGCTTTTTTTATTTTTGAGTATCCATGCCTCTGATTATTTGTTTTAGGAACCTTTTACCCCAAAGGTTGCAGCATTGCATGATAGGGGTACACGTTTCCCTGTTTTCCTACAAAGTGGGTTTTTGGGGGTTTTTCGTGTCCGGCATGCTGCTTAGTGTCTTTTTTTGTAAAGTTGATTAGATTTTGACATATTAAGCTATGTATGATATTATCGAGAGATATGAAATGTTGAAGTAATTCTGTGTATGCAGCTTTGGGTGATAAACATTTGAAATAAACTGTATTTTGTGTTCGATTGACCAACATGTTTAAGTATAGATTTTGTGAGTGCTAATGAGTAATGTGAGCAAAATGTGTTTACCAAGAATATCATTGGATTATACATTTTTATTTTTGTTCTTACATTTCATGCCTTTGCATTTTAAAGTATCCAAGCCTTTGGTTATTTGTTTTAGGAACCTTTTACCCCGAATGGTGTACAGGTTTTCCTTTTTTCCTACAAAGTGTTTTTTCGGCTTTTTCGCGTTTTGTACTTTTTAAGTGAGTGATGCCTTCCACCTATCAACCAAGTACACTATCATTTATAAAGAAACTAAAGGCGTTCTCAAAGTGTTTTTCCCTATCATCGTGACAGTGCTTTGTCGTAGCGATAGGGCTCGTTTGTGTTTTAAAACACATTCGCTAAATCTGTCACAAATACAAAAAGTAAAATCTGATTGAAGGAGCAAGAATTTACAATTGTTAGTATGCGCGCTTCGAAGGAAGATATCAAAAGTTCGATCCCTGCATCTCACATCCTTGTTTCAACTTCTTTCCTTTCTGTGTAGCTTTAAATAGCTTTAAATACCCTTAAAACGGAGCACTGATGAAGAGAGCGGAGTACGATGAGCGCACCATTAACCTCAAGTTTGTCAGTTAGTCGAATTACTGTCACAAGTTCTCGACGTAGAATATGGTCACTTTACTTTACTTTACTAAAATCGAAACTCGCTAGGACAAGGATATATATGTAAATGTCCATGTACACCAAGTGTCCCTATATATAAACCAAGGAACCTCAAACACCATGAACACCCCGAACAGACGAACACTGTGTACATTGACAACCTACACTTGTCCATGTACACCCAGTGTTCCTATATATCAACCCTGGCACACTGAACACCAGGAACACCCCGAACAGACGAACACTGTATGTACATGGATAACATACACTTGTCCATGTTACACCAAGTGTCCATTTGTATATAAACCAAGGCACCCCGAACACCATGAAAACCCCAAAGAGACGAACACTTTGTATGTACATGGCATGACGAGCTTAACCCACTTCAGGAATGTACCTCCCTGCTGCTAACTAGTATTCAATACTAGAAATGTGATCGTTCTTTGTGGTAAAGAGTTGACTGTAGGTGCGAAGTTTTTCACCGACCACGGAAGTGTGTTGACATGTAGTCAACATAAAACGATCTATTTATGGATTGATTCCCGACTCAAATTGTAGTAAAAATTTCTTGAATGCCCCTGAAAACTTTCAAATATTATTTCCACGTTTCCATTGCGCGCATTAAGACGACTATAATAGTATCGAGCTATAAAATCATTTCAATACAATTCGTTTAAGCGTACCTAGCGCGGATGTATTCAATAAAAATACGTCGTTAACTGTCTTAAAAAACGTTTATTTATTTAAAAATACTTCTTTAGTATCAAACTAAACTAACTTCTTAGTTTTGGTAATATTTAAAAATGTTCAAAAAGTTCAATGCCAGTGCGTTGTACTGCCTCTAAAAGATTAAATGCATGTACGTAAACTCATTTGCACAGATCATTTTGACTAAAAATCGGGCTAAAAATATACTGTTTCAAACTACAAACTTCCGACTCTTATTATAAAAGTTACAATATACTGTTTCTGTACTAATTACGAACTCCGTCAACTCCCATGTGATAGTATATACAGACGAATAATCACAAACTACTACCTCTACTACTGACTAATGCATGTTTGTACATCAATATTTCAAATCTCTTAAGATTCTGGATAGCGACGGACGATTAGATGGGGAGCTCAACACTGCTTTCTTTAAAACCAGAGATACCACTTGTTGTTTCTCCTTTGACAACAGCTCGTAAATGGAGGTAAACATGTACCCGAGTGAGTAGACGTCACTTTTGATGCTTTGTATGCCTTCACCCCGAGGAATTTCTGGAGCAACATGGGGATACTTTCTTAGATAAACTCTTTGCCTTGACAGTGATAAAGACTTCAGCGGTTTCGGGTTATTCTTTCTTCGGGCTTTTCCGAAGTCAATAATTACGGGATTATAACAATCAGCGCGCTTTTCCATCACAACATTATTCGACTTTAAATCATTGTGTAAAAATCCCATCTCATGAACTTGCGCTAGTGCTTCGGTAATTTTGCGCATTATCGTGATCCACTCGTCGCTCTTTAGGACAATCTTCTCCATGGCCTTGTAAAGCGTCAAGCTCTTCTCTTTCTCGCCGTGAAATTGAGTGATTAGGCGGTATGGTGCTTGCACAGTCGTAATTCCAAACAAAAGTGGAAGACCAGGATGGTCACCAAGTCGACTGAGAACGGCAGCTTCATACACCACGTCATTTTTGATAGTGTTCTCGTCTGTACTTGGAATAATTCGGAACTCTTTCACTACAACCATAATCCCTCGGTATTTGGCTAAGTAGCAACTACCAAATGTCCCAGACCCAATGCATTTCTCAGTCTTAACAACTTCACATGGAGCTATTTCCTTGATAGATCCATGTAATTTACGTGCGCCTTTCGTGCAGGGCTGAGGGGATTCAGTCGCTTGAGGCTGATGGTCTTCGTGATTTTTGCTTATAATCTGGCAACCATCTTCGTTTACAGAAAGTTGTTGCCGTTTTGACATCACATCTTTTCCATTGGCGAGATCATCATTTCCAGGCTGGTTGACGTCCACGATTTCTTGTTTTTCAGCGGATTGATCAACTACATCGGGTACATCAACAACCCCTCCTCCTCGATTTATCGCGTCAGCACACTTCTTCTCGAGCGCTTTTCTTGCTCTCCAGCGTTTCTTGGCTGCTCTTCGAATTTTTTTAATGCCTTCCTTGTCTCTGACTCCATTCTTCTTTTTATTTCTTGCCATTCTATGATTCACTATCGTGTCGAGTAAAACGTATTTCAAAAGTTATTAAAAGATCTCTAAATACACGAATGTTCAAATCAAACTCTCAAATCTTGATTGGTGGAAGCTTATGTATTAATTGAGTAATTGAATCTCATATTACAGTGCATAACCTTCCCTAAGCGCGTCAAAATGGTACTAGTTATAAAACTGTGTGTGATATATGCTTTTCGTCTTTTACTACTACTACTGCGCTGTTAAAGCATCGGAATTCAAAGCACCCAAACGCTAGGCAAGTGAAAGATCTGCCCTTTCAAAATGGGGATCAAATTATAGCATGTTGGTCAAGTGGAAAAACTAAGCGAACCACTTATTATTACAAAGAATGGCTTGCTGGAGTGACAGAGAGCATCAATTCTACGCTTCTCCCAAATTCCTGCAGTAAGTATAGAATTTCAGTAAGTTTTGCACGATCGTTGAAATATATCCTTCAAGCAAGTGCCAAAAATAATCTTAATGTTCCGTCAAGGACGCGCACAATGATTTCGCCGGAAATTTTAAAACCATAGTCAGTACACCGCATTATAGTATACTAAAGAACTGAAATTTTGATTTAACAGGCAAGTGGTCTAGAATTGAACGTATGGATGTACCGGAGGAATATCTCCACAATATATTAAAGAAAATGCCCAGGAACGTTGCCAATTTAAAGCACTCATATTGAAAGACAAAGCGGTTGCAATAACCTATCGAGTTCTTGACATTGAGGAGGTTAGATCGGCTTTCAACCATCAGCCGAAAGTTGAACTTCAGCTCCAGAAATCATAAATTTGGGATAAGGTTGTCACTCCAACTGCAGCCAAGACTGACCGGGAGAGCGTCCATTGAAGCTGCTAAAGCCCAAGTACATGGATCTTCGGCTTCTCTTGATCTCCAAATTCCAAGTATGGAAGTCAAGATTGTTGTTGGCCAGGGCGAAGGTCGAGCAACTCGAGAGTTTGAACTGATTTGGTGGCCGAATATGTTTTCCACTAACGGCCACGGGAAATTAGTTTTGAGGTATTACGTGGCCAAAGTTAGGTTATGAACATTATTGTAAAAATAACTGTTTGTATTATGAAATAATTGTTTGTTGCATATGTCTAAAAAGAAACGAAAATTGAAAATTTTTTTAAATTTTAATTTTTAAACAGTTTCATTTGGTACAAATTCTCGACGCTGTATCCATGGAAACACGCTATAAGTGCATGTTTTTAAGGTGCGGTAATACGAGCAACAAAATCCCTCAACTTGTCTCGCAACATTGCTAACAAACTTGTCTCGCAACAAAATAGTTTGCTGCAACTTGAAAAAGTCTGTTGCAGCAAGTAGACAGTCGCTCTACTTTTTGCAACAAAATTTCATGTTGCGCGTATTACCACCTCAACTTGTCTCGCAGCAAACTGCGAAATGGCTTCCTTTGTGTTCGTGATTAATCCAATCAGAAGTCAGGTTTCACTCAACTTGCAGCGAACTATTTTGATGCGAGACAAGTTTGTTTTCGGGTGGAAAAACACGCAGCATCGTTCATCACCTCGTTTCTCAGCAATGTTGCGAGACAAGTTGAGTGATTTTGTTGCTCGTATTACCGTACTTTATATGCACGACCCACAATTTTGCCGACGAGCCCTTTGGCAGATGTCGATTCAACGATAATAGTAGAAAATAGACTGAATGAGCCATAAAATATTTCATGCCCACAGGTGAAAGTTTGTGTTGGATATGGTATTGAGTTCAAGAATAGTAGCTTGAGGCTTCTCGAGCACAGAGACATTTCCATGTTTACAAAAACACTGCATTATAACAATGTTTTACTTTTTGCATTTATTATTATTGTAAAACATTTCCTCGCATTGCTATTAAAACAAATTTATTTAATTTCAGTTGACTATGTACACATATATAGTTATCAACTTCTAATTATTGTTTTAACAAACCATTGCTGATTGCTGACTTCCAGATAACAACAGTTCAGAGAACCGACTACCCAAGGAAGGCAGACTCATCTACAATAAAAAGAAAAAAAAAACATTCATGAATACAGTATATTTGTACACCACTGACACTGACTTCCAGATAACAACAGTTCAGAGAACCGACTACCCAAGGAAGGCAGACTCAACTACAATAAAAAACATTCATGAATACAGTATATTTGTACAATACTGACATCTGATTTCCAGATAACAACAGTTCAGAGAACTGACTACCCAGGGAAGGCAGAATCAACTACAACAAAAAGGAGGAAAAAAAAATATATATATACAATATAATAATTGTACAATCTGACTCCTGACTTCCAGATAACAACAGTTCAGAGAACTGACTACCCAAGGAAGGCAGAATCAACTAGTACAACAAAAAGGGGGAAAAACAAATATATACAATATAATATTTGTACAATACTGACTCCTGACTTCCAGATAACAACAGTTCAGAGAACTGACTACCCAAGGAAGGCAGACTCCTGACTTCCAGATAACAACAGTTCAGAGAACTGACTACCCAAGGAAGGCAGACTCCTGACTTCCAGATAACAACAGTTCAGAGAACTGACTACCCAAGGAAGGCAGAATCAACTAGTACAACAAAAAGGGGGAAAAACAAATATATACAATATAATATTTGTACAATACTGACTCCTGACTTCCAGATAACAACAGTTCAGAGAACTGACTACCCAAGGAAGGCAGACTCCTGACTTCCAGATAACAACAGTTCAGAGAACGGACTACCCAAGGAAGACAGAATCAACTAGTACAACAAAAAGGGGGAAAAAACCAATATATACAATATAATATTTGTACAATACTGACTCCTGACTTCCAGATAACAACAGTTCAGAGAACTGACTACCCAAGGAAGGCAGAATCAACTACAAAAAAAGGGAAAAAAAAGAAATGCACTATATTATTTGTATAATATTGACTCCTGACTTCCAGACAACAACAGTTCAGAGAACTGAATATCTAAGACAGAATGAAATTCTCATGAAGCCACCTCTTTCCAGCTCAAAATTTGCAGCATCAATTCTACTCTGTATTTTTGCATATTGGCATATGACCAGGTAAAATTATGCTTGGCAGAAGGTCCAATGTCAATGAAATCTTTTGCAGATTTTATTACCCCCACTCCACAACTGCCAGAACCATGGCCTGTTCTTTTAGTGGACCCTGCAGTTTGACTAGGCATGCCAAAGCGCTGAAACCTCTCTGCATTTGCCCAGAATTTAGATGCCAGTTCAACATTGTGAGGATGTAAATGCTGAACTACACCAAGTATGGTCTTCATGCCCTCTATTACATAGTGACCAGGAACAAGGCGAAGACCATCATCAAAGTACATGACTTTACTTTCGACATCCACATATACAAGACCCCAGTGATTAGGCATGTGTACAGGAGCTAAAACCTGTTTAAGCTTGTGGCCTTTAAGCTTTGACAACACATTCTCTATATTCTGACTAAGAAATTCTTCATCGCCAGAAGAAAGCCACTCCCAAACCTCACTTGGAAAATAAACAGTGTCCTTTCTACCATGGAGATGAGACTGCTCCAAGAACTGCTCAATACATAGGTCTATCACCATGTTGTCAATGTAACGCTCCATTGCCAGGTACGAAAAAGACTGAACATCAATGGCTTTTGGGCCTCGCCTCACAGCAATGCATGTTGGCTTGTTCTGCCACAGTTCGGTGCCAATTCTTGCCTTGTCAATATCTGAAATGTCATCAATTCCATTAAGCCATTGAATTTCTGCAGTAACATCCCCCTAGTTCTCGCTACTGTACAGTAATTCCGTAATACTGACATCCTCCTTTCATTAAACCAATCCAATTTCAACTCCATGGGGCTTTTTAGCTTTCTGGTTTTGTATACGCAATGTATTTTCTGCTTGGAAGTAATGCTGGAACATGGTCGCACATTAATTGTTGCGGGGTCTGTAGGAGTAAAGTTCTTGAAGATAGGTTTAACATCAGCGTCTCTTGTATTGGTGGCCATGGTTGGAATCTTAGTTGATGCTAGTTCTAGTCTTGATAATACATGAAAATTAGATTTAGAGAAAGGAATAGTGCTTTGGAGAGGAAGAGGTGGCCTGATAATTTGGTATTTTGACTCCATTTCCAGTGAACCACTTTCTGTTGCTGGTGTACTGTCTTATGTAGCAGTTGTACTTTCATTATCATCAGAGTTACTACTTAGTAAAATGTCATTATCATGATAATCAAGGCTATTTACTTTAAAGCCCCATTCTTCTTCAATGGTATAATCACAAAGACTTTCGTCATCGCTAGCCAAACATTCAATGCCATCAAGATCATCTGCTGAACTGCTTTTGTTTTCATTGATATCACTATCACTATAGGTGTCAAGTTCATCATCAGAAATGCCATCATCAGTGTCATCCATCTTACTTGGTAGGATATTTAGTAGCCTAATTAAAGGAGTAATCGGAATCTTCACCTTACTCTTTTTTTCCTCATAGCATTCTTCCCATTCTTTATGGTCATAGCATAGTTTCAATCTGGGATCTGATTCCTCACTTACCTTTGTCCCTTTACCTTTCTCATAGGTATAATCCAAACGGTCATTTCCAAACATATCTGTAAACAACTCATTCAATACAGCAACCCACACTTTATCTTGGACAGACCAGTTTGCAACAGGATATACTTTCTTCCATCCACAACCTCGGTACTGAAAATGTGATCTTCCTGCAAGACAGTTCAAACATACAATCAGTTAGAGGGCTAAAATGAGATCACAGATTGTTGCAGTTCACAGAAATAGCATTTGAAAACTTAGTAAAACAATATGTCTTGAAAATAGCTGTTCAGGGGCCGGTTGTACAAAGGGTGAATAGCGCTATCCAGTGGATAAATCCTTATCCAGCGGATACAATCTATACAAAATCTATACAGTGGATAACTCTTATCCAGTGGATAACTTTATCCAACCTTCGTACAACTGGGCCCAGTAGTTTTATTAAAATGTCAAAAAGCCTTTTTTCCCACAAGTCACAATTAAGGTTAAAAAAATATCAATCAATGATATAAGCACAAAATTGTACAAAAATGGGTGCATGTGTATTAATAGTGTTTTACAGTTATACTGTCTATACTCTACTATGGATGTCAGTGAACTGGGCTTTAATTCACACGATAAAAACATGTCATGGTCATGCCTCCAAACGTCTACTGTCCCACCCTAAATTGTCAGACTTTTTGCCTGCATTCCTTTGTGCACGTAGAATCATTCTATTATTAGCCAGGAATGAACCATAGGAAATAAGTTTAATTTAAATAATGTTATACAATGGTTCGCACTTCACCAATGAAATAAATACAAGGTTTTAGTGCTAAATAGTTATATTTAAACAATGGAAAACAAGGGATTCTGTATGACATAGTACACTTCAACTTCAATACCATTTATTGTTGACTACATACCACTCTCAATGCATTCCTTTGCCTTGCGGAACTGATAACGCAGTCCAAGAAGTTTATCAGAAAACCAGTGGGTGAGAATTTGTTCCACTGTAAAAAAAATGAAAAAAAGTATATATTAATGTTTTTGCTGGGAATTTTATGACCATTCTGCTACCTGAGACAATATTCAGTTAGATTTAAGTGAACTGGTGATCAAGATGGTATGAAAAACCTATTCAACTTACATGACTGGGCTTCTTGATTCATGTCATGGCTTGTGGCTCGGGAGTATAACATTCTATGTAACTTATGAGAGGCTTCAAAGCCTTGGTTGGAAAAAAGTCGAAAAGACCTGTGCAGACGAAACAGCATCCCACTGTGATCAATCGTCAAATGCCCATAGTCTCCACTGCCTAATGTCAGTCCAAACATATGACAAAGTAGTCTTCCCCAGAGTTGGCACTTTAGAAAAATCATGAATTAGAATTATAAAAAAATTTAAGCATGCCATACATTTATTTCAAGAGCAATAGAAAATTAGAGAAGAAATTGAAAGGAAATTTATGTCAAAAACAAATGACAAAGAATTGACACTTATTGAATGTTTAATTTTCATTCAATGATTAACTATGCAATTGAAGACAATAATTAAAAACTCTTTTTAACATTTAGGGAGCATCAAGTCATATCGAAAGAGTCTTATCATCATCAGTTTTAAAGTTAAATTATTGCTTCATCCCCCCTCCCCAAATAGCACCTTCTGTAAATGAAGCCTTAAGGAAGCATACCTTGATTTCATGTACATCAATACTTTCTTCTTCATCTTTCCCAAAAACTTTTGATCTAATAACAAAGGCAATTGCTCTCCACTCTGTGAACACCTACCATGTTACCAGAAAATAAAATAATATTAACTGAAAATATTTAAATCCATAACCCTGGTTAATAATCAGATTACAGCTATAACTGTAACTAAGTAGCCTGTTGACTTAAAGACTCAAACATTGTAAAATATATCCTCACAACGGCATAAGGTCTTGTTTAAAATTACCCTAACCCTTAAATAAACCAAAACAAACCAGTGAATACTAATAACTGAACAACCATTATACTGTGTTTTTAAAGAGATTAAACTTTAGTTCACAACACAAATTTTGTTACCTTGATATTTTCGACCAGTAACTTAGGTCTTCATCAGCGATAATAATATATATTCAAAATAATGTATTATACTGTGTTAACAGTATTCTGTTTAGCTATAATTGTATTAATGTCTAAAACTTACTTTCAAGAAATGATGAATTTGTAGATGGGCTGCAACAGTTGCCATTGCCAATTTTCTAGAATCTTCAGGTTTTTCTTTTCCTTTTTTTTTTCCTCTTGGGGGTTTAGAAACTCCAGACTTCTTACTTCGTGGTGCATCCTCACACTGAAGATATTGATGCTCAATCTCCATCTGCATTGAAGTAATGGCTTCCAGTTTCTTCTCAATGAAGGCCTTCAGAACTTATAAAAAAGGAAATTGTGTTTACTTATTTTTGTAGCATTGAGCTGGTTAAATGAAATTTACCTTCCTTTGAAAAGATACAGCTTATACCAACACCACAGTCAAATTGGAAAGTATTTGTCAATTTTAAATCAGTTTGCACTATAATGGTTAGTGACTGAAAGGACACTCATGGCTTTAGCCTTACATTTAGTTAATTAAACAGAATAAAAATAATTCATTTATTCTACTATTTTCTTTTGAAACACTAGCTTAACTACTAGTTCTCACAACATTTAAGACAGTGATTACTGACTCAAGCATGTTAGACCAATGCAGACAGCTGATTAGCATAAAATTGTATTGATTTAACCAAGAGTTTGTTTGAAAATTTGATCTGACTTACAAATTGGGGACAAGTTAGGATTTAATGAGATGGCAAAATTTTTGTTATCACAATGGCATACCTTTAATCATGTGAACATGCAACTATGTACTTCAGAAAATCTCAAAATTTTAAAGTAAAGCTGTATTGGGTCTCAAACCAAAGGGTGAGTAATCAGATAAAGATGTCACTAGATAACTTTTGTAAATGTCTTTCAAGCTGGACTTCGTATGGTTGTCCAACATTGAGATCATTAAACCTGATAATAATTGACAAATTTCCATATGTCTCCTCACCATTTAGATGAGGACATCCATCCCAGGTTTGTTTGTTTAACTGTCCTTAATATTTTAGCATCAAAAAAGGTTCTCAAAAAATGCATTCTGACCGGCTCATTTATAGTTTTCTACTTTTCTCTGCTTGGGGTCACGTGACCACTAAATTCCGATCATATGCACATCAGAATATTAAGGAACTGAATTGTCACTCTGGGTCAACGATACACTTTAGTACAGAAAAAAAAAAGTATAGATATTACAATTTAAATATTTTTCAGAGTAGCCTCTTATAGCCCAGGCCCATTGTGCTTGAGTTAAACAGAGAGAAATAAGTTCACAATGACAAATAAAGTACTTACAGCTGGTTTCTGAAAGAGCAACTTTTTCAGACCTTACACCAAAATCTCTTAGGTACTGCTCACTCCTCAAAATTCCATCAAGGAACTGCAAAAATAGGAATGTAATGTATGTCAATGCTATATATATACACTTCGTGTTAATGTTAAAATTTAGTAGCAGAATTAATTGAACTGAATTACCAGTTTTTGACTTTCATAGAATTGAATGAATGAAAGGATGGTATCTTCTGCACTATAGTCAAACTGCTTATAGTAGTTTATCACACTGTTAGTAGGAAGGGATGCTGCCAGTATGGATTCTATGTTCAACAAGACATCTCTTTCTGTTGTTCCTTTAAAATTTTAGAATAATCACAATTAATAATGCTTCTAATATTATAATATATACTAAATTCTGGTCAACATCAAACCATGGTGATAAGCAATGACATGATAACCCACAGACAATCATTACATTCATTGAAATGATCAAAGCACCTGACATAGAAGAAACTTTGATATTTGACTTTGATATGTCAGTAGTCTGGCCTGGGTGAAGCTTCACTTCAATTCTCCTCCTTTCTCTTGTATTCTCTGGGCCATACTGTGACAATGCTTCATTACATTTGTCAAGGCAACCAACAGAATTGGCAAATAAACCAAGAGACCCTAGTAACTGTTCTGTATTCCTCATCTCTTGATGCAATGAACACAGCTGTATGCTGGAAAGCTCTTCATCCAGTAGAAAAGTTAAGTCATTTCTCAAACCCTTCCAGCTATAGGTCAGCAAAAGTAAATGGTTAAAATGTACAGTACATACTAATGAATATATGACATGTGAATACAGTATAACATTTAAAAGAAAGACCAAGAATATACAGTCCACTTAGGGAGCATTCATTATTCCTTGCAAAATTAGAATTTTTTCAATAACTTCCCCTAAACCACAACAGTTAAAAGTCATGCCCCCCTTAAAATCATCATAGCCCCCCTCTAGATAAATTATGAACTGCCCATGCTAATGTTCCTCAAACATACCAGCATAATTCACAATATTTATATACCAGTAATATACAGGATACACACCACTTATTAGTGTATCCTGTATATTACTGGTATAAAAATATTGTGAATTATGCTGGTATGTTTGAGGAACATTAGCATGGGCAGTTCATAATTTATCTAGAGGGGGGCCTATGATGATTTTAAGGGGGGCATGACTTTTTACTGTTGTGGTTTAGGGGAAGTTATTGAAAAAATTCTAATTTTGCAAGGAAGATGTTTTCTTGTGTATTACGGGCTGATATTTTAGTAACGTGTCGCGAACGTATTTTACCCAGCCTTTATACGAGCAATGAGTAAAATGTCAGTCCGTGATACACAAGAAAATATCTAATAATTAGGATTTATTATATAACTGCTTCTTAGTTTCCTATTCTCCAATTGTTTTATGTTAGTAAAACATGGCCAACCAGTTTTCAACTATGTAATACGGCATATAATACGGCCTCATATTTGCTTAGTTCTCTCATCCTTATATGGTAAAATTACGTCATAGACTTTATATAATAATACCCATTATTGGTTGTTGAATCAGCTTAAACTTTGTGCTTATTTAACCACTTTCCACTAATTTTCTAAACAACTCCTTTAATTACATGAAAATTGTCTTTTGAATTGTGTCAAGCTTACTTTCCAATATTGGCTTTTGATTGTAAACATGTCAAACAGGTTTCTTGAAGCCTCCCACATGCTAAATGTTTCTTACAAGCCTGAAATTTAAGAATATAAATACCAACAACAGTAATAAATGTTAGTGATACTGAAAATAGTTAGGAGCAAACTAAATAATAGTTGGTAGGAGTGGCCTTAATTGGTGGAAAAAGGTCATCTGTAAGCAATAATTACCTTCTCCTGCAAGGTTCAAATCATTGAGCCCTAGAAAACCATTAAAATAATTTCTAGCCCTTGTAATAAATGGTGGCAATGCTAAATACATAAAACACAATTCCAGTCTTCATTCTTAGAATGCATTATATCCATTGAACAGTTTGCCAGTAAAATTGTGCAAATCTGTACAAAGATAATTGTATAAAAAATTAATGAAGCATATATTACATCAAAATATGTCTTTGCAAGTAAATACGATCTCCAAAATCTGTTTTCTTGTGCTAGTATCTGTGTCATTTATTATTTATTATTGTGTTGAAGTCTTGTTCTCATGTTACAATTGTCAGTGAACTCGATTGACATTTCAGTTTTATAACAAAACAAATTGTTCCATGGATATATATGGTTTAAACTCAATAATTACCCTAACTGCTTCACAAAAAACGCAAAACTCCACATCAAGTCCTTTCCCACCAAGAACAAAGTCTTTATCCTCCTCCTTAGTGATCAGTAATAGTAAAGCTTTGTAGTCCACAGTAACTAAGTATAGAATATAAAAGAATGTTTTAGATACAAAAACGATTGCTTTTATGAAAAATGTAGCAGTACCATACCTACAAACTCTACTTTGTGTAATATTCCATCAACTTTAATGCCATCCTCCTTGATCACTCTCTTTTCATCATTCAATTTACTTATCAATGCCTTGAGACTTTTCCTGTGAATGAGGATATTTAATACAAATGAGCTTTTATCATGTAATTCCAAAAGTCACAGTAAAGAAATATAATTACCATAGCTCGAAAGAGCATGTCAAAATTAGTAAAACTGTGAAGTTTGAATGAAGTAACTTTCAAACTCACGAAGATATGAATTTTCAAAAATCGAAATTTTGTATGAAAACATTCGCTGGTAGGCATCTCGAAATTTTGTATGAAAACATTTGCTGGTAGGCAAGAGATGCCTACCAGCGAACGTTTTCATACAAAATTTCGATTTTTGAAAATTCATATCTTCGTGAGTTTGAAAGTTACTTCATTCAAACTTCACAGTTTTACTAATTTTGACATGCTCTTTCCAGCTATGGTAATTATATTTCTTTACTGTGACTTTTGGAATTACATGATAAAAGCTCATTGCAAATTCAGCAGAATTTATTTTCTTTGCAAACTGGTTTACTTTAATTGTTATTATCATAATGAAATTATTATAATTAACAATAGAAATATTGCAAAATTTTGGCTTGCATTAATCATAAAAATTTGTGCAGACCCACTCAGCCGCAGTACTGCCAAGATGAGTGTCAGCAACTTTGCTTGCAGCAATAATATCATTTCAAGTTTTATTATCATTATAAATTATTATTTTCAAGTTCAACAAGCCATAAAATTCTAACCTATCTTCTTTGCAATTGGCTATTGCAAGAGGGAAAACAGATTCATAGCTCTCAGAACTGATGTGCTTGTAGTCCACTGGCACTAATCCAACAGAAACTTGTTCTTTACCTTGAAAAAAAGCAAACACAGATGTAATTCCTTGGCTGTGTTGGTCAGTTTACAAAATGTTTGACAAATCATTACATGAAAAAAATTGAAGTAATGAGTGAAATAACAATTCAAGTACCATAAAGAGGTCTGCCATCCAATTTGATGTTGAAAACAACAGTGCTGTTCACACACTGGTGTAGTCTTGCTTCCCTTAAGGCCCAAACAAGCACACTTGGCAAGACTGTGCCATAGCCAGTCAGCTCTCCTGGTAGTTTCTCAATTCCTAATGCTTTTCGCACTACAGAAAATGTGAGGTCTTTGTTGGCTTTTATCATATTCTTGGTCAAAAGCAACTGGGCATCACCCGATTTCTTAAATGAGAGCAAAAACAATTATAATCAGTGTTAGTCGTAATAATTAATGATATTATTAATTACATGTACATTAATTGTCTTCGATGTTTAACTTCTATGTTATTATCATGCAAGAAATAAATCTACACCTACATGGTCACTAGCACGGCCTAGTCCAGACCCAGACCTAGCTCTTTTTACCCTGCTCCACTTTGGTAAAACAGTCTCTGTTCTCTGGACTATAGCACGGCCTAGTTCACATAGAGACTCTTTGCAGGATTCAGTCATATGGAACAAAATTCCAAGCATTTGAGGGCAAAATAATGTAAACAAACTCCAAAACAAAAGAAATTCTCAGTCAGCAAAGCTTGAATTGTCTTTGTTTTTGTTTGTTTGTTGTTTGTTTTTGTTTTTTACATTCTTTTGCAATATTTGGGATTTTGTACCATGTGATTGAATCCTGCAAAGAGCCTATGTACATAACTTTTCCACACAGTCAGTAGACTCTCAGACAAGATATCTACTGCCTATTATATATACATGCATTTAGAATATCTGTCAATCTGACACAAATGAAATGGGAAAAAATAAAACAAACTTAATTTTGTAAATCTCACGCTCAAAAATAAAAATAGAAATATTTCTTTTCTAGAAAATAATCATGAAATAAGCCATAACATCAAAAAAATCTTACCCCACTTCTTCCAATATTTAGGTAATTGAGAACAATTTGCCAGGCATCATCTGGTAATTTTGCTTTTATCTTGACCAACAACTGTACCCAGTCTGGAACTCTTAGGGTTTCGTCGCGCCTCGACAAGAATTCCTTGCTAAGAAGTAATTCGAATCCCTCTTTATTGAACCCTGGTTCCAGAAAAAGTCCTTTTTTGTCTTTAGTTGTTTTATTCGCCGACGTTTCCTCGCCAATGGGCGCCTCTGGGACCAGCGTATCTTTATTATTGTCGTTTTGTGCTGTGATAATATTTAACGCTGCTGCCAACTCTTTGTTTATAAATTCTTTTACTTCGTCCGCTTCATGCAAGCACCCATAACCAATTACACTTCCAAAGGTATCTGGAGCAAGAGCCTCCTTGAGGGAGGTAATAGTTTCAGTGCAGTAAGATTTTATACATCGTTTCTTTAGTATTGGTCCTAAAGAAGTATCTTCGGCAACTTCTTTCAAGTCCTTACACGGTACCTTGCGCTTTCGTGTTGAAGTAGTTGACGGAGGAGTTAACATCTCTGCCGCTCTAGCCTTAAAACTTTCCAATTGTGACTGAAGGCTATGAATGCGCGAGGTCTTCGGCGTTAAAATGTTTGTTCCTTCGGCATTTGCATCCTCGCGACAAGTCACACCAATCTCGACATTATTCACTGCATCGATAATTTCCTCGAAGAAAGCGGAACGTACAAAACTTTTGGCTGAGAAATCTCGCTGCCTCAGAAGTCCAGCGCAAATGCCAAACACTGAGGCCACGAATACATCCTCTTTATCTCGCCCAGAATCGAATATGCTTGCCGAGGCAATCTCTCCATTTTCCCGCCATAAGTCCTTACGCCTCACCTTGTGTATTTCGTTTGGAAAATAAGAAAAGATTTTGTTGGCAGCAAATATTTTCGGTTGAAGGCCACATAGCGAAGTCGATAAGGCATACCATCGGATTTTTGAGTCCAGGTTTGTACTGAAAACCCGGTTAACGTTGAACTCCATTTACGATCGACGGCATTCACACACATCCGCCATATCCAGAAACAAAATGTAAAGCCGGCTTTCTTCATTCTAGATCAAATTATCGCGCCAAATTTCTTATTAACTATTAACAGATTAAGAACTACGTTCTTTGGCGGTGCTTAGTAGTGATTTATAATATACAGACGATGATAAAAAAACACCTCACACGACATCGTGATGAAAATGAACAAAGTGCTAATTGGATTACTACCATAGCAACGCATATTTCATTAAGCTTCCTGTGGCGAATTCCTGAAGTGGGTTAAGCTCGTCATGCAAACTCTTCCCCCTCCCCAGGATGAACATAAATCACCTCATCCAACCTCTCGTTAGGACAAACTTCTAAAACCACAAGCCTTTCCTCCAGCTGCCTCATCAACCACACTCCCCACTTTTCGAAGCTTTCTTCGTCCAGCCAATCGATTTGACACGACGTCAAGAAATTCATCACGTCTTTACTACCTGCCTCTTGAAGGCGCCCCTTGCGCAGACGTCGCTCTTTTTCTTGGGAAGTTTTGACTTTCGTATAAACTAATATAGCCCCGGGTAAACAAAGATTCTCTGAATGATAAACCTTCGATTTTTCTTTGAACAATGTCAAAGCATCCGTTTTCTTAGCCTCTTGCCAGGCACTGCTATTCTTACCACTGCCGACAGATTGCGGATCGTCGACAATAGACACCTGAATGTCAAATACCCCTTGCAACAAAAAGTCCTCATTGGACTGGGATACTTTTCCAAGTTTGTTCTCCAAAATTTCCACATCAAATTCAGACATGGGCATCAAAGGAATAGTAATGGGATCTTCGAGTCTCTCGCTAGACAACTGCAAAAATATACGGTCATTCTCCCTAGCATCCTGAGTAACAGTGTCTACAAGCTCATGAAGGCGACCTCGTAACTCGTCTAGAGCCTCATTCACATCGTCCGCTTCCTCGTCAACAATTTCAACCAGGTAAGACGACTGCCTTAATTTGAATTTTCTATTGAGTTTTTGTTTTACCTTGGTTATCCTCATGCCCCGTGGCTGTCGCGATGATTCTGGCGGCGGGCTGGATGCGTTTCGTGACGACGTCGTTTCATTGTTCGTGCTTTCTTGTTGCCTTGCTTGGGAGCGTGTCGTCACACCACCACCTTCTTGATCTACCCATGTTAGCAGGTTTGCCAAAACTTCATCAAGGGCATCTAACGTGCAATCCATGTCTTGAAAACTTCCCCAACTCAACTCCTGAATAGGGCTTAAATGGGCCAATTTATAGTGACTTGTCACCCCTACACTCCAGACGCGGTCATTTTTCATTGGCCACAAAAATACACCCCTGAACTTGAATCTAATTTGTCCTATGGGATAAATTTCGTGGTACCATGGAAATAGTCCAATGTGCCAAACATGTAATAAAAACAGATTTCAAAGCTAGGCAAACTTTCATAATTACCGAAGGAAAAACATTGACATTCTAATCTCCTGTGTGGATTTAATAAAAAATCGGTTTATTGCCTGTGCCACGTGTTTGAGGCTGACAAGCACTGCCCCCTTTGGGGATTACAGCACCTAAAAAGGCCACGCCTTGTTTACCAAAGGTGTGTCCGCTCTGTGTCCATCTTTGTGCCTAGTTTTACTTAGTTTTCTTATATTTTGTAAATCCTTTCACACAGTAGGATGACCATTCGGTTTTGTCCCAACCCCCTATCATTTTTTTATCATGCTTCTTAGTCTTCTTTAATACCCAAATGCTGGTTTTCTTGCCAAAAACCTGACGAAGCGCCTACGAGGTCTAACAGTCACATGATTCCCTAAAACCAATCCTAGTAGTACAACGTGCCCCACGTGTGAATGATAGACAGTGTCCATTAATTTGGTATGTCCAATAGTTATAAAAAAAAGGCGAGTGAGAGAGCCTGCTCCATTCGCTGAAGTGAACATGGCGGAAACACAAAAGAACACCACGATGTAAGTTTTTTTTTCTTGTTTGATGCTTTTAAAAACACCCCTTAAAGACACCTTTGACTTAGACTATGGATCTGCCCCTTTGAGTAGAACCGGCGCATGCCAATCCAAACAATGAACCCCATTAGTGTACAACGCCCCATTTGTTCCTCGCTCAACTGCATTAATCACCAGCTTCGTCAATTCATTGCGCCATATCCTTTTTTCTTTTTTGTTATAGAAAACATGAGGGTAAAACCATGAAGGACAAAAAGCTGGAAGAATCGTTGTGTAAGAACTGATTAACTTATACAAATAATGTAATTGCCGCCTTCCAACAAACTCCCCAACTCTTCACCCTCACACAATCTCAAAATTAAATCTAGTGGCAAAATGTTGTAAGAAATCTCATTCAGATGGTTTTTAAAAAGCAAACTTTCCGTTATTCGCCAGATTCTATGATCAGCTAGTTTGCGATGCGACTATTTCGGCAGAAAGAAAAAAAGCTCAGACATTTCATGTAGTCAGTGATTTATTATAGCGTAAAGCTTTTCCTGCAACACCGTATAACACTGCGTCTTTTCAATACATTGTAAAGTCTCACACCACTTGACATAATTCATCTCTAATACTAATCTAGGATTTACAATGCCATAACTTTCTATAACATAACACAGCAGTAGCCTCACCGTGCGGCCGTTCCCGTCACAAAACGGGTGTACTTGAAGAAATTTCACGACAAACTCGGCTAGCAAAATGGATAATTGATAACAATCTCTTTTCTCTTTTATTTCCCACCATCGCCTATTGAAGTCGTCTATCAGATTAGTCATTTTCTGTTCGATGTCTCGAGGTGAACAATATTCACAAAGCTTACCACGAAATTCCACCATTCGTCGATTTTGACTGTACCTGCGTTGTTTCGACTGTACAACCACATACTGATGTACATCCCACAAAAGTTTGTGTGTCAGCAAACCAGCATTTTCATCTTTCACCAGAGCGTGCAAATAACAATATCCCAAGTGCAGGCCTTTCAATTCTTCAATCAGAAGCTTCGTTCGAACTTCATGTACTAGGTGAAGTATCAAATGCCCATATATCTTGCCAAGCTCGTCACAATGATCAAACAACTCTTCCAGCTGAAGCTGAGATAGGTTTCGCACTGTCGCTAGGTCCATGAATATCGGGTCCTCGGTATTAAGCTTTTGGAAATCTGCTACACACCAACGATCACGAAATTATCGCAACGATCATTCGTCACCGGTTCGTTCATGCTGCTGCTGCTGCTGCTACTGCTGCTATCCATCTTCACCCGATCAAAAACTTCCTCGATTGTAATCTCAGCCTGATTGTCGTTTCGCTTTTAGTCTCTTACTTTGTGACGTCAAGGCATAAAAGGCAATTTCATGTGCCAATAACCACCTCTCTGACTTCGCTTTTTCATTTTCTTTTTAACACGTTGAAGAGGAGTTGCCTTGTGCCAAATGATGACGGACTTCTTACCACGTCGTTGGCGCCTCATGATTATCATGTTTTTTTCTTTCCAATGCGTCCCCTTTTTATAGTTTTTTTTTTTTAAATCCAAGTCGGTTATTTTATTTGTTTATTTTTTTCAGCCAAAGCGCGGGAACGATTCCGGTTGCTTAAAAAAATGGTGGCGAAAGAACAACAACAGCAACAGCAACCACAACAGCAACAGCAACCACAACAGCAACAGCAATCACAACATCCCACCCCACCGAGCTCCTTCCGGTCAATACCGGCCGGGCTGGAGAGCTCGGACGAAGAAGACGAAGAGGACGAAGAAGACGATTACCAAAAAAGGATTAATCCGGACATATGTTTAATGATGCATCACCATTTTGGTGATCTTTTAGATATCATCAAATAAATATTTTATATAAAAAAATGTCCAGTTTGTATAAAATATGCATCCCTATAACTGAGCAACATAATACCGCGAGCGCTTTTCCCACAAAATAATTTTTCGTTCCCTAATCTCACCGCCTCCCATAAGCTCTTTTTCCCAAACGTTCTCCCTATTCAAAAATAAAATAAAATAATGATAATCTCACTTACCACGAGCCGTTTTCCTCCCTGAAAAAAAAAGAAAACGAAATCAATAAATAAGCATAATAATCATCTCACCAAGTGACGAGAAATCTTTTCATCTTTATTCACAATGTCCGCTTCCTCGTGAACAATTGCAACTGACTATGACGATTGCCTTCATTTAAACTTTCGGTTTAGGTTTTTTAAATTACCTTCTTGATTCGCATTCCCCACTGGTTGTCACGATGTTTCTGCCGGGAGGCTAGATGCGTTTCATGACGACGTCGCTGTTTCTTCATTGTTTCTTCATTTTCTTGTTGCCCCTGCTGGGGAGCTTCTTGATCTACCCATGAAAATAAGTCTCCCAAAACTTGATCAGTCGCATCTAACGTTCAAAAGCCCCTCAACTCTACTCTTCAATGGGTCTTAAACAACTCTCAACATTACAAATTCTAGTCACACGTAGCCCGTTTTTCATTGGCCACAAAAAATAACAGCTGGAACTTCACTCCAATTTGTCCCTCTTTATGCTAAGCTTTGAATGTTTATTACAAATATATCGGATTAATAAAAAGTGTGTTGACCATAAGCTGCTCTTTTAATTAAAAAAAGATGGGAGCAAGTCCTTTAATTCCATAGATTACCAAGAATGATTTCGTTTATCGTCTAAATGTTTAAAGCGTGAGAATTCAACGTTTCGAGACTTCATTTTCAAGATTTATATTTTCAAAATCGGACGGTTTTCAGCTTTATACTAAGGTTTGAATGTTTATTACAAATATCGGATTAATAAAAAGTGTGTTGACCATCACCTGCTCTTTTAATTAAAAAAGATGGGAAAAAGTCCTTTGATTTTTAAATTACCAAGCATGATTCCGTTTATCGTCTAAATGTTTAAAGCGTGAGAATTCAACGTTTCGAGACTTCATTTTCAAGATTTATATTTTCAAATTCGGACGGTTTTCAGCTTTATACTAAGCTTTGAATGTTTATTACAAATATCGGATTAATAAAAGGTGCTATTCAATTATGGAATAGCTTAACATCAGACCTTAAGAAGCAATCATCACTTAAGTCATTTAAAAGTAAAATGTGGATGAGCATTTTTGATGAGCAACGTTCAATATCTCATTTTGATCCTTAATATTTTAATTTTTTAGACTTAGTTTTGAGTAGTTTTAGTCCTCGCAGGGGCAGGACTAACAGCACCTAGATCAGACACTTGTATTTTGTATTCTAGATTTTTATATAGTCATTTTTATAGTTTTATAGTTTGTAATTAGTTTTTAATCTAGATTTAGAGGGCCACAGGTTTGTTAGTGTTTTTCACTATTATGTGTTTTACCCTCTGTAAATAAAGTCTTTATTATTATTATTATCACCTGCTCTTTTAATTAGAGAAGATGGGAACATGTCCTTTAATTCCACAGATTACCAAGTTTTCAAGATTTATATTTTCAAATTCGAACGGTTTTCAGCTTTATACTAAGCTTTGAATGTTTATTACAAAAAACGGCTTAATAAAAAGTGTGTTTACCATCACCTGCTCTTTTAATTAAAAAAGATGGGAAAAAGTCCTTTGATTTTCAAATTAACAAGTTTTCAAATATATATTTTCAAATTCGGACGGTTTTCAACATTATGGTGTGAATGTTTATTACAAATATCGGATTAATAAAAAGTGTGTTGACCATCACCTGCTCTTTTAATTAAAAAAGATGGGAAAAAGTCCTTTGATTTTCAAATTAACAAGTTTTCAAATATATATTTTCAAATTCGGACGGTTTTCAACATTATGGTGTGAATGTTTATTACAAATATCGGATTAATAAAAAGTGTGTTGACCATCAGCTGCTCTTTTAATTAAAAAAGATGGGAAAAAGTCTTTTGATTTTCAAATTACCAAGCATGGTTCCGTTTATCGTCTAAATGTTTAAAGCGTGAGAATTCATCGTTTGGACACCGTCGTGACTTCAATTTTCAAGATTTGTATTTTCCAATTCGGACGGTTTTTATACTAAGGTTTAAATATTTGTTACAAGTGTCAGTTACAAAAGTGTTGCTCTTCTATAATCAAAAGTGTTGCTCTTCTAATCAAAAGTGTTGCTCTTCTAATTAAATCAGATTCTTGTTTTGAATTTCAACCACGACCGAAAAGCCCCCGAAAAATCAACTGCGAGCAAACGACCCCTTTCATTTCTTAGATCACCAAGCATGCTTCAGTTAATTCTACGTTTGGACACCCGCCAAGACTTCATTTTGAAGCTTGTTTTTTCCAATTCGAACGGTTTTCAGCTTTATACTAAGGTTTAAATGTTTATTACAAGTGTCGGATTAACAAAAGTGTGTTAACCGTCAGTTGCTCTTCTAATTAAAAGAAAAGATTCTTGTTTTTTCAACAGCTGGAACTTCACTCCAGTTGTCCATGCATTTTATGGTAGCATGGAAGCAGCGCGATCAGACTTAATACCGTGAATTTACCATCAGCTGCTCTTCTAATTAAAAACTATTCTTGTTTCTTTCATTTCTTAGATCACCAAGCATGCTTCATTTCATTCTATGTTTCGAAGCCATCAAGGCTTCATATTTTTTTGTTCGAGATTTTTTATTTTCCAATTTCGGGTTTTATCCTCGGCTTCGAAAACAGTATCTTCTTTCCTCAGACAATCCATTTCCAAATAGATACCGTTCAACGATACGTATTCTTTCTTCTTGCCTGTTCCATGCGCTAGCGTATTGCTCATATCTATTCCTTTACGTTACGTAGCTCCCCTGTGTTCTTTTGAGGCTATGTAACCCCCCATGACGTCATTTTTGGGCCTTTTTGCTACCGCTATACTACACTCTTTACTACTGCGGCATCACGACAAAAGAAAGCAAGGCTTCGCTTTGATATGCGCGTTTGTTATGGTACATTAAGTATTCCATTTGGATATCGCTTAAAAGATGTTTAATGAACTTTTATGGGTTGTAGTACAAGTAGATCAACACTAATAAACACTTGAAACACAAGTTCAAACACTTTTCTTCATTGCAACTAAACCTGGACAAGTCAGAAGCCGGGTGGATCGGCCCTCCGAACAATAAAATCTTGCCGGCGGCTATAAAAAAGAAAATAGATTTCCACAAGGAAGGAACAAAGATACTTGGAATCTATTTCTCCCATAACAAGGAAAAACAATATACAAATAACCTTGAAATTAAGGGTTTTTCAAAAATTTAGGTCTGCTCTCAAAGTGTGGAGAATGAAAGTCTAACAGTGTTTGGGAAAGCAATAGTGCTATGCTCTCTAGCATTGTCACAATTATTGTTTGTTTTTTCAAAGGTTCACGTTCCAGGTTCACTCTCCAAAATAATAGAAAACGAAATAGTGTCTTTTTTTATGGAATGGTAAGAAGGCCAAAATCAAATATACAACATTAATCGGTGATAAATTCCAATACGTTTACCGGACATTCAGAGTAATATAAAGGCCAATAGAGTCAGCTGGGCTATAAAATTTTGGATGGTAGAGACAGCTATTGGAAATTACTTTGTAATGAATTTTTCAAAGACGTTGGAGAAAATATTTTAGGTGAAAATTTGGATGGCGTATCTCTTTAAGGAGCTTTGCCATTTATTTCTAAATTTTACTTTGATATTGTGAAATCGTGGGCTGAAGTTAGTAAAGGAAAAATATCGAGCATGAAAGATATCTTAAGGCAGCCAATTTGGTTTAACAGACACATTCAGTTCCTTTTTTGAAATCGATAGAGTTTAATAATTGTTGACTGAACTTTTACACAGCCACAATTAAAGCTGTTATGATGTATGGTAGCTCAGTATGGACGCTAACATCTAAGTCTAATTTAGAATCTGTTTTGAAATTGCAGAAACGTGCTGCTAGGACGATTCTTGATAAGAACAATAGGGCCTGAACTCTTCCCATCTTTAATAAGCTTAAGTGGATACCATTTTATGAAGAGGCTGAAATACATAGATTGTGTATATTATTTAAGCGAGTTAATGATAGTTTGCCAGACTACATGTCTGATTTTCTAATTCGAAATTGTGATATGAATAGGAGATCTACTAGGTTTAATGAGCTTAATTTTGTTTGCCCTCTTTATAAGTATGTAACTGAAGCAGGTCGTTCATTTACTGTTCAAAGTATTAAATCTTGGAATGCCTTACCAGTTAATATTAAGAAAATGTCATCTTTACAGTCATTTAGAAACACCTTACTGAAAAGAGCATTACAGAAGCAATTATTACAGGTGTAATTGTTTTATATCTTTCTATCATAATTTATCTTACTTTTAAGTCCAATTTTATCGAATTATCTAATTAGTAGGGTATATGTATATAGTTACTTAAGTATATTTTATATCGGATTTTAACTTTTATATATATTGTATATTGTACGTTTTTTATCATATTTTGTTTTTGCCTTTAATTTGAGGGCCACAGGTTTATCAGTATGTAACTGTTTCGTGTAACCCTCTTTAAATAAAGTCTTATTATTATTATTATTATTATTATTAATTTAGGTACTGTTGACTCTCAGTCCAATTAACATTTCATACTCGACTCCTGTTGCTCTTTAAAGAATTACCAATTTGTTTTTATTACTATTATTTCGTTCCTTTGGTTGAGTTTCAGTTCATTTTTAGAAAGCTAGTTAATATACGCCATTCGCGTTCACAAATTTTTACTAAATACAATAAGTTCATGGGGTTCTATCAACAAGTTCACCAGAAAATCAGTCATTTCATTCAATTTGTAGAGCTCCAAAACATACGCATAACAATGCCCCGTAGCATGAAGCAACTGACAGCAAAACTTATCGAGGAATGGCCAGAGTGTGAAATTTGTTACTGCAAAGAAGCAGGGGCCTCTCAAGACCCCTTGTTGTAGACATTATATACATGATGAATGTATGGCAAGTGCTTTAAATGCGGCATATTATCCGAGGACATACCACTGCCCCTACCGTCGGAGGACCCTCCTCCCCTACAATGCAGGTCAGGGAAGGACTCCCATCCCTGCACATAAACATTAGGTGGTCTACACCTTTTATACAGTGCAATTTATACGTCAAGAGCGTCCAGCTGAAAATATGCAGCTGCACGTTGCATCGCCTGGGTTTTATAAGGAACTCGCCTGCATAAACAATATTATAGGGAAAATCCCAGGCTGGAGTTGCCTAATGTCCGACATTGGCCGGGTTAGGGCACTTACTCAACATATTTACACACTTTAATAATTGTAATCACGACTTATTTTCTCAATAAATTACTTATAACCAAGTCTTAGCTCTTTGTCAACTTTATTCATTTGATTGACAAACAAATCCCGGACTTAAAACAGGTAGTTTCTTTTTCAGACCATAACCCAAATTTACCATGCAAACTCATTGCGACAGTTTTACTTCAGATGTGCCACACCCTGATATGTACAGGAATTTTGCCAAGTTTGATAAGTAGCCACCCTTCTATGACGATACTCCTGCATCTAGTTTGTACAAGGACTTTAGCTCAGTGTACTTAGTAGTACAAGAATATAATATATTTTTACCAATCAATCATAATCAACTGTATAAAATTAGCAAATATTATTGGGCACGGTTAGTCTGGGCATATAACTTAGAACACAAATCAATTAATTCGCAACTTATCCATTCATCTACAATCGCAATACCACCTATACTTCCATTATCTACACTTAGGTGTTTTGTCAGTTTAGTTAATACTGGAGGAAGATCAACTTCAAATTATCAACTTATCTAGCTACTTGGCAATTGACCAAGACTGGCTTGGACATCAATTGGCACCTTAATGTGACATGCCTCCGGGTTATTTAAAACGTTCTCTTAAGTTTTTAGTAGCTCAAGCCGGATATTTTGATTTAGCACTTCAATAAAGCTCTCCACCTGCCTTATAGTTAATAGGAAGATAGGCAGATAGACAGATAGACAGATAGGACTGGTAAATAATTAGACACACAGATTGTCAGACAGGTATACAGGCAGACGACAAGTCGCTTATGTAGGTAGAAATATATGGCAGAGTGCTCATTTTATACAATTTCAAACCAATTCAATAAGGCATTTCATACAGATAAACAAATATTCTTTTTCTAATGTCCAGATAGCCCTGGTTGATAACCACATCTGCAAAACAATTTTTCAAAGAGTACAATTAATATGATAGATTAAAATGAAATTATTTCATTGACTTAATTTTGACTAGTTTAATATTTAGATGTTATTAACTTACAGATTCAAGCCTATGTATATAGGGCTAGGCCTAATGGTAGTCAGATGGAAATGAACGGTTTTAAAGCTTATCTTAAATATTACGAAAGGATTGAATATTGTATCGCTGGAAAAAATAACAATAAGCATTTCCACCTGGCAAAATTTAATGGTATAAGGAAAGCCCTTTACCAGTAATGTATTGTTTTATGGAAAAACTAAAAAAACAAAACAATTTGTAAAAAAAAGCTGTTTTAAACCCAACTTGTAAAAAAAAAAAAAACCAACTGTATAAGTAATTTCAGAATAAAGACGATTAAAACAAACTGTTCGCTCACACAATTTCAGTTCATGAATAGTGTTCTCAGTTCACTACGTCAGGGTCACAAGAACATTAGGCGGTTACTATAGACCTATCTTTGCTGACGTCAGTGTTTACATTTTGCTTCATTAGCAGAGGCATTTTTGTTTAGCCTGAATAATATCAAATCAGCACTGAATATTGAAAGAACATATATAGTTGAATAAGCCTTCCGTGAAAGTGTGAGCTTGGTACATAAAATAGTTTCTGCTTGATGAGATTTCCAAAAAACCCTTTTTACAGAGAATGTATGAGCTCATTAAGTGCTTTTGCCACCCATCCAACCTAGCTGAGCTATCTGCAAATCAGTACTGAATATTGAAAGAACATGGAAAAGGTAGGTTATCCAAATAATTTTGAGAAATACATGTAAAATAGTTTCTGCGTAATGAGGTTTTCAAAACTCTAAATTTTACTGAGGATGTTTGGGCTCATTAGCGTTTTTGCCACCCAGAACTTTCAAAGCTAATATCTCACAAACCATTTCTTGAAAAAGCTAGTATTTTCGTACAAAGCTTATATCAATAAGCTCTTTTAAGTTTTGGACTCAGTTTTCAATTTTGTCAACTTTTAACCGTATGCTAATGAGCAAAATATTGTAAACAAAGATCCGCCTATTGTTACCAGGTTTCACTAATTTACTTGAATGCAACAGTTATTTGAAAAGATCTTTTGAAGCAGAGACTAAGTGTACTTCTACTATGTTTTGTCCTTGTGCGTACAAACCTTCATTACGTCATTGCAAACTTTGGGCGTTGGCTAAACATACAAACATTAGTCCTGAGGAGAACCTATGGTTAAAGCATTTATCTTGTGCAAAGTGAAGTAATTGGGCTTGTCATAATGGAGCCCATGGCTTGATTAGAAAAATTTATACTTCTTTTGGTGGTTCATGTGACTCAGATAAAATTGTTGGTTTAAAGAATACTCTTATAGAGCTTACAAATGCCTCACAAGATGAAAAGGCTTTAATAACTGCTGTCAATGGAAAAACGGGTCCGGTTATTTTGCAGGCTGCGGGTTGCAGGCCAAAATTTGCGGGTTGCTGGTTAAAAATTTGCGGGCTTGAGAAAAATATGTATTTTATTATTGTATATAGTTTATTTTATGTTATGTTATGTTAATACTTTCAGGTATTAACATCATAACTTCTATAGTTCTTTGTTGTTACCACCGTCATCGTAGACATCACCTACCAGATGCACAACTAGTACACTATGTAAACGCCCCAACAACTCAGCAACCACATCAATAACCAATTCAGCCAGTACCTGCACTTACAGTTACAGACCTTCCAGACCAGGAACAAGCATTGCTATCCACTTCAGATAAGTGTCCAGATTGTGACAAACAAGAGTAATCAACACATTTCAAGTTCCAGATTCCACTGAAACCACCAGAATGAAGACACAGATCATCCAAGAATTACGAATTTTAGAATATATTTATCACATATTATTGTTATAATATCAAGAACGGCTCTAATGCCTTTGCTTATGGCATACCATTAAGAACTACTTGATGCTAATTTTAGTTTATACTTTAAACATATTTACTCAAAACGTTTACGTATATTTTAGGTGACGGGTTCAATTCAATTCATTTATTTAATTCAAATTCCAAAGCAAACAAACAAACAAAAATACATATGAGCGTTAACAGCTGAAAAGGGGTCTTGACTTGTTCTCACAGGAGTGGTTTAGGTGCTTTTTCAGAGTTTCAAATGCAGCAAACAACAAAGGGGTACAAATGTCTAACGCCACTTTTGAGATAATAACACTCACTACAAACTAGCAGAGTCTATGCGGCTTTTGTAAGGTGCAGCTTTTTATTGAGAATTTTCTCATTTTATTGTCTAGGTAAAAGGCATCAGAATGAGCACCTTTCGCCTTAAGCTTGTGCCTGGATTGCTACTGGACATGCATGCATTGTGCGTGCCGGTAAGTCAAGAGCGCGCAAAGTCTTCTAAAGTCTTAATGACGAATACTGACAATTAATGAAATAAATGTAATTGATTATAAAATAATGCAGAACAAGCTTGAGGTGCAATTTTAGTGAAAAAGTTTGTTATGATTTTTTTAATCAGTATTGCTCTTAAGCTTAGACTACTTTTCATAATTATGCTTGCATTGATGTTAGTGCTTTGATATGCAGTTTTTCCACCCTGGCCAACCAAATCTACTGATGTTCGTTCTCAGTACACATTTGAATAATTGCGGAGTAATGAAAGGCGTTGTAAGGCTTGTCGTTTTTGATTAATTCTCATTTTTTTCTTATGTAGGAACTGAAAAAGATGATTTGAGCTCTCTCTTTGCTGTCGTTGTTTTTGTTGTATTGTTTTTGTTGATTTAGATTAAAAGAACCAGAAAATAAACCAATCTTTTAAATGAGCATTGTGTTTTGATAACTGTCATGTTTATGCTCTTTAGATGGAGTGGTTTTCATTAACCCTTTGAAAAAAGAGTACAGTATTATTACCAAAAGCTTAATAGAAATGTGGACATAATCAACAAAATACATCAGCTGACTTAAGGCTCATTACTTCACTTGCCACATACAAAGGAATCAAATTTTCACTGTTAACCCTTCAAATGTTGACTGGAAATAAAAATATGACAGTCAAAGCAGAGATGAACACATATCAAATTCCTTTTTTATGTAATAATGTACATGTATATCATTAGGATATGATTTAAACTCACTAACAGTATATTTAATTTGCAAGATTTACAGCTCCCTGAATGTATTCAGGTATAAAACACAGGCTAGCAATACCTTCAAGTAAGAGTGTCTAATGTGGTGGGAATTTCTGGTAAAGACAAATTGAAGGTTTGGGCCTCTTCACTTTGAAGGCAATACCAAAAGAGCAGTTTGTAACCAGTTACGCTAGGCTCACTCCAGTTAGACGTGGTCATAACTATGATTCTACTGATTACATCATAAAGACAGTAGTAGATGGTGCAGAAGCTGAGATAGCTGGCAAAATTTGTCCTCTTGGTTTGGGACGGCTCATACAGGATGGTACATTTCCACTGTTTCTTACACCAGAGAAGTTATCAGCTCTCGTAAAGTCACGTGTTAACTGTGAATGGGCTAGGAGGGATGGTGAGGTCTGGTTCCGGTCAACAAGACCAATTTTGGTTGGAGAAGAGCTCTTTACAAGATATACAAAGGACAACAGCTACTGGACAAATCTGTTTGATGATAACCAACTGGGTTTGCTAAGACAAGCATTGCTAACCGCCACAAATGGGACACTCCCTGAAGCTGAGAGAATTTTAAGAAATTTCAGCTTTACAAACCATTAGTAATTTCAAACGTATATATTACAAATTACAAATATATATATATTCAATCATCAGTTTGTTGTAGTTTGCATAAATTTCTTGAACCCATTTCGAAACTATTTTACAAACAAATTTAAAAAATGAGCTTAACAGAGTAACTATGTATAAAGTACAATATAAGAGCATGTATACAATTTGTCTGCGCATGTCTGTGTTTTGGGCTTGAAATTCAATTGCATATCGAATGCAAGAGATTTTATGTTGACACGGAATGTTTGGCTGGCTATCTCGTTCTTCAAAATTATGTTCAACTACCGAAATACTGAGACAACTAAAACATGAGCAGTCTACCTACCGCTAGTGCGCTGTGGATAACCATCCAGATCGAAGGCACTCCAGATGGGAAAATATCACGCGTCAAAGTCAGTAGAAAGTTGTGAGAAGGACCAGAACTCCGCAATTTCGAGTTATAATATTGGCGTTGAATTCACGTATAAGGTAAATTTAGTAATGGATGCTATTACCAACATGGTACTGTTGGAATTGGATCCAATAAGAGTACTCTGGACTTCATTGATTGTTGAATAATTAGCCATGTTTACTGGAATCTCGCGCAAAATTCTTGCATTTCATTCTGAAAATTTTACATCTTTGACAGCGCCCCCCAGCAAAATTATTTAATAATACGCTTTTTCCATGCTTCGTTCTTGTAAACCAGAGCTTTCTTGCTGGAAACTCCTGGTCCCTCCATGTGATTTCAAGCAATGTTTACAGCCGGGTTCAAGCCTTGTTAAAATTAACTAAATTCGGTAGCCTATATTTTATAATCTGCAACATTTATCTAGAAGTTAATGACCTGTTTTTATACATGGTGAGGCATACAGTTTATGCCGTATGAAGCAGCATTTTATACTTTATAAAAGAGCAATAAAGTCATCGCTGAAATTTGCATGCAAACAACGTGCTTAGAAACACATTCACAAAAATGCTTTGCATCACATGTAGGGACCACGAGTTTGGACTTAAAAAGCTCAGTTTTGCAAGAAAGAAACGTGGAAAAAGCGAATTACTAAATAAATTTGCTGGGGGGCGCAGTCTAAGATGTCAAATGTGGAAACTGAATTGCAAGAATTTTGAGCGAAAAAGTACGACATTCCAGTAAACATGGCTAATTATTGAACGATCGATGGAGTCTAACATACCCTTATCGGGTCTAATCTACACAGTAACTTGTTGTTAATGGCTTCCACTGCTTAACGTACCTTACATATAAATTTTGCGCCCACAATATTACTCGAAAGTGCGGAGTTCTGGTTCTTCTCACAACTTTCTACTGACTTTGACGCGCGATATTTTCCCATCTGGAGTGCCTTCAGTTTGGATAATTATTCACAACGCACTAGCGGTAGGTATACTTCTCATGTTTCAGTTGTCTTAGTATTTCGGTAGTTGATCATGATTTTGAAGAACGAGATAGGCAGCCAAATGTTCCGTGTCAACATAAAATTTCTTTTATTCGATATGCAAATGAATTTCAAGCCCAAAACACAGACATGCGCAGACAAATTGTATACATGCTCAATATAAGCTTAAATATTACTTGTTGTGCTACTTCCTGGTAATATAAGCTTATTCTATTTTTTCATTTCTATAATTAGTACTATTTACCACTATGCTTTAGTGATATTCCTAGGGTGTACCTAGCGATATACCTATACCTTATGGTATAGACTGAAATAAGTACGTTCGTCCTGAACGTTTTAAAATTAAAACTTTATACTCTATTTAGCACAGTTTCTAGAGTGCTTGTGAATAATGTTCCATCATTCCTTTAATTGCCTACCAAAAAAGTTCATAAATGTATAAATGCAAAAAAAATTAGCTAAGTTTATCACAAATATTTTTCACACTAAAGTTGGTCAATTTACTTCTTGATAAAAGAAAAACTCACGCACTTCCTTGAAGTGTCTTCGCGCAATATTTGCAAAGCAACTCCAAACAAGGCAGTGGTTAGAGGGAAAATATTGCCCCCAGGCTAGGGAAGGTGAGTAGAAGACAAACCTGATGAATTTCGGGATTTTATTTCAAAACCCAAAAACTGAAATCCATATGTGCAATGCAACCCATCAAAACAAAGGAATACCAAACACATTCTTGTAGGAACAAAAATCAAATCGCTTATGAAATTATATCTATGGTTCCTTGAACATAGAATGGCATTAGTTGAAGCAAACACACCTTTCCCTGAGCGTACAAATCTGTCAATCATTAAGACCTGTACTAGATCTCGAGTAATGTTTGTTCAGCTCTCAACTGTGCTCCTTACTACTGGGTACTTATTTCCTGGTCTTGCATTCCTTAAGCTCTGATTCTTGTCTTAGCATATTTGTACCATAAAATAGTAGTACTCATTCTGAACTATTGATTGGAAGCTTTTGTACGTTATCATCTTTCTCTAGACTCCATAATTCTCCCGAAATTCAGTTCTTTCTTAACAAGTCATATATTTGTCTCATGCTATTTTCACACTACAAAGAACTATCTCTTAGCCAATCAAAAACTGTTTTTCTAAGTAAACACAGCAGTCTTAACGTTAAGGTATTAGAACTGACTCAGGGTTAAAAAAATAACACAACATTTTACCGCGTATTTAGCTTGTTTAGGACTACCTAAACACATTTTGTACGATTTTCGATGTCTATGTCTTATGCCTGAGCGTAAAAATAAGACGAAACATTGTTTCTAAGGAAGAGATTACATGAAATTTGAGCACAGTAGCAGAATAACATAATCTATTTGAGTATGGCTGGTTTATAGGTTGTATTCTGGTCTTGACATCGTTTACTGGGTCTAAAAATCCTTGTAGACCTTTAAAAGTTAGATACCTTCCTATCCCTGGTATTCGATTTGAGTCAATTGTCGTAACTTTGTATTTTTTCAACTTCAAATCACAACAAGTTTGTTGAAAGTGTAAGGCAATACTATGACCTCGGAGATGACCTCGGATAGGATGTATTTTCTTTGTTTCTCCTCTCTCCACACATTCTTTTCTGTCCAAGAATTAATAAAGATATAGAGAAGCTATAAATTAATTAAGTATACAAAGAAAAATGCCATGATTTAGCGTTAAACTCGACAAATACGAGCGAACATAATCTGCCGTGACGAAGTCCTCATATTTCAAGGTGTCGTTGTTAGGTATGCCATAATTTGTTTTGACCGAATACAAAGCTCCACGTGGACGATGATTTTCCGATGGTTTACGGCCGATATTCGAAAGATTTTCGATGCAGAGTCGTGTGTTATGACGTAATTGATTCCAGAAACAATATGGCGGCGGTTTCTTTCGTGCTGAGACCAAAATTGCGAGATTCTGATGGATTTTCTGATGAAAATCGAGGGTGATGATGACCTTTTTTCCAATAATATCTTTTCTAAAGCTCGTAGCCCAATGATTTTTGGTAGAAAAGTTAAATATGCTTTGGAGATCAAATGATAGGCAGCCCGGAGGACAACATCGCATTGAAGCAAATCCGTGAGTAGGAAAAGTTGAAATATGGTTCTAAGTAGTTTGCGGTCCAACTAAAAGGCCATTTTCTCCGGGCTGCCTAATTTTTGTTCACCATGGTATCTAGTAGGTGATCTATTCTTTTAGGTTTCTTCGTGCAAATATAAATTGAGATATCGCGGAAAGATTGATTTTAATTCATTGGGTTGGCTGTGCTATTTTGACACCTTAGGTGTGAAATTTTTCACTTCTGATCCGATATTTTGAAAGAGAATTTCCTCAATAAATTTTTTATAATGTAATTATTGGTAATTGTTTGGTTTGATCTGAGTTATTTTTGTCAAAATGACACCCATTTTAACCAGTTCTAATACCTTAATGAGTTCTACTCCTATATAATAAGTTAACACAAGTGCAAGATCATCTTGTATACTAGTTGAGTTGAAGTGTTGTGGAATAAAAGTTATTACAGCCACCAAAGTCTCTACTGAGTAGTCCCGCCACACACCAACTGTTGCATGCATTCCAGTTGACGAGACCATTTGTAGACATGGCGCACCTCGTGTCCTTCTTTCTGATAGGGGGAGAAATTTCCTGTCAAAACTTGTCAAGGAGTGTCACCTCCTTAACTTTAGGAAAGTCAACACTTCTTCTTATCGCCCACAAACCAATGGGTTAGTTGAGAAGCTAAATGCAGTGTTAGCACATTCACTGGCCATGTATGTTATCAAGCAACAGGACGATTGGGACCTTTAACTTCCCTTGGTGTTATTTTGCTACAGATCTACCCCCTCAGCCGCTACTGGCAAATCTTCATTTTACCTTTTATATGACAGAAACAAATGCAGAGGTGCATGCAGGCGTTTTTGGATACGGTTTGGTGTGCTGTACGTATGCCTGCTGTCAAAGTAAAGTAAAGCAAAGCAAAGTAAAGTGACCATATTTTACGTCGATAGCTTGTGACAGTAATTTGGTTTCATGGTATTTAAAGCTAATTAAAGCTACACAGAAAGGAAAGAAGTTGAAATAAGGATGCGAGGTCACTGAGGATCGAACTAGGGACCTCTCACACTGAAGGCCATGCACTAACCAACTGTGCCATCCTTGCTCCTTGCTGTGATGTAATGATTCACAAGCAGTGTCTTGCAAATACCTTTTATGCAAGTATAGGTTAAGTCATCCTTGTTGCCCCTACTGCAATAGGCAGATTGCACCCCATGGGACCTCCCTACCCTCAATTTATGCTCAGGATGTGGTGGTGTTCTATTTTGCTCACCATATATTTAATCACACTTGTTCCACTTAGATGATGTGTGATGACAATTTTTATGACCCTTTCCTTTGGATCCACAAGAACCAGCAGATCCCTGGGACGATGACATTCCTCCACCACCATCTCCCCCCTGTTCTCCCTCAGATATTTCATTTAGGGATTGGTTAATGGAATACCAACTGCCTACGCGTCCTCCCAGGGGTTGGGCAGAGGGAATGCATAGTCAGGCAGAACAGCAACCCAGTCAAAGATCCTCTTCTCGTCGATCTCGACCAAGATAAATAAAATGCTTAATAAATGTGAGTATATCTATATCTTTATATTCCTTCCTTTTTTTCTCCTTGTGTTGTTAGGTATCAGTGGATTGTCCTGCGTGGCCTTAATTCATCCTGCAATGAGCAGCCAGCTTAAAATTGATACTTTATGCACACCTCTTTACACTGATTTTAAATTTGATACAGATCCAGGTTTTCACTCTGACACTTTCATTCCAAATAGGTTATATGAGTTTCGAAGATAGGTTTATTTTATTCCAGAAAAATGGTTATTTTTGCCAATTAATCATTGAAAGGTATTCTTGATCAGTGCGTATTATTGATCTTATTTAAGATGGAAAGCAGGAAATCCTAAAAAAATATATGTGTGTGGAATCACATAATGCTTGGGTATTATGTGTACCACCGATAGCTCCTGATTCTTCCATTAGATGTTTCATGGATTTAGTAAATAATGATGTGCCCTTGCTTATCCCTGATCAGGACCAAATTGCTCTTTTCGGTGTTTGTGGGGTAAATGAAAATTTATCTCACTTTTTGCCGGAAATAGACCAAGTTCCTCTGGTTCCCTTAAGTATTTGTTTTTCTACACACTGTGGATTCAGAAAATCTGTACAATTATACGCGTCCCCTTCTCAGTGAAATAACTCAGTAGTAAATTCCAATTGGCACTCATTTCAAATTGCCAGTATGTTGTGTGAAAGGTAATAATTAGGGGGGTACACTTACACTTACCGTTTTATTCCTCTATTTTTTTACAGCTATCCTACGTAAAACCATGCATTTTACTCATCTTAGTCATTTCGTTAGCGAGCCTAACTACTACGACTCTGTATAACTTTGACAATATAGGTAAAGTTGTTACCTATTACCCAGCGTCGCTAATGCTAGCCCTTTACTTTTGTCACCTATTTTTTTTTGTAAAAAGTATTCTTTGATCTGGCTTTTTTCTCTATATGTAATTCTTTAGACCTAGAATATTGGCATGAGTCTTAAACTCATTAAGGTATATTCCTGAATTGTAACCAATCGCAAAGTTACATTTAGTTCATGATTGACATTTTAAATCTATAACGAATCACGTCAATAAATATTGGTAGTTAGTTCAGTATAGTTAGTTGGTAGTTGGTGTAAGTTGTGAACACTAAATAAAAGGCTTGGAATGGTACCAGCTCTACTTCAGTTGTCCTAAACTAAGCTGTTGACCTGGTACAACACCTCATTTCAATAGGTCAGTAATTGAGTCTTAGTTTAGTTTAATTACTCAAAGGAATAGAATTGGATTTTGTACTTCAGCTGTTCAATTGTTCAACAAACCAGTTTTAAATGCAGTTATGACCCAAGCGCTGAATACGAACATCTGGCTATGATTCTAAGTTAGCGTCACCAATTAGACTTTAGGTTCTATATCTCAGTTTGTTTTGACAAGTACAAAGAGTTTTCATAGGATTAAGGTTATTATGTCAATAGGTATTCTTCAGGTAAACATCGTGAATATTTAATGAGTATTCAGTAAAACTCACTACAACCAGTTGAGTGGGTTATGCTAATGAACTCTTATAAATAATGCTAGCTACTAGCTTAGTGTTCACTCACAGTTTGACTCCAAAGCTGTAAAATATTACTAGTTCGGAACGATGAATAAAGATCCTAGTATGCTCTACCTTGGTCTATTATTAGCGCCATAACAATACAATCAGGTTTTGCAGAATGGCATCCGTTTCTTTCACTAGTATATTGCACATTATTTTCATGGCCTCAGGACACCATGGTTTATTCCACGACGTCTTTTATGTCTTTGATCTCCAGTTATTACCCTTAATGAGTCTAAAACACAAAACGCCAGAATGTACCACTGTAAAGGTTGTTCTCAATTGTAATTGTTGATTGCTTTTCAAGAGGCAAGGCAACATCTTTTGTGCCACTGCATCAGTTTTCAGTTTTTGTTGTTGATGATGCGGGGGGCAAACTTTTCAATAGCTTATTATTCATTTTAATTTCAATTTTTGTATTAACAAGATGACACTTTTAGGTGCTCACTTGTAAGGGCATTTTGAGTTATTTATATATAGTTATAGATATCTTTTTTGAGTTTTTTTTTATTTCATTTGTTCACAAGACGGCTCTTTTAAAATGACGGGCTTTGCTGGACACTGAGGCAATATAGTACTGGGGGGAACTTTATTGTGATTTTTTTTTGTGAGACGCCCTTTTAAAGCGCGGTTTGGCTATCATTACTTTTGCTTTGTAGTGTTATTTCAAGGTTATGTATCGTTTTAAACCTTATTTTAGAGCGATTACACTTAAACCATGAAATCACCTAGTAACTGAATAGAGCCTAGTGCCAAAATCCTTTGTTTTCTAATATTTAATCAGTACCCTTTGTCCTTGTTTCAAGGTTTTAGTGTTATCGCTCTAACAAGACCATTGTCTGGGTGATATTGTCCTTGCACCAATGTCTATGCCTTGAGAAGCCCATATAATCACTTGCTGTTTTAACCGTTAAAGTACCATATGCACAAATGGTAGGAACATGTTTTTCTCATTGATTCTCTCCAAAATTCTGTATCATATTGAGCCTTTGCTACTTTGATTCATAGATGTCCACACAGCTCAAAGAAAAGCAGCCGGAAGAAAAGCCGGACGAAGCCAACAACTTGTAAGTTATTATTATTTTTTCTTTGACTATTTAATTCGTCAAGGGCTCTCTTTCCAGCAAATTTTCCTTTTTTTAAAGAGGTACTATTTTAAATGGTCCTTTATTATTTGACCTAGTTTTTTTTGCTGCCAAAAACGTGCCTTCAAAGCTCAATCAACTTCCGGTTTTGTTATTACCGGTCAATAAAACTCACTGTTGCCCACTGAGAGTTGTCAAAAATTTGACAACAGCAAAATTTGTTGACATTCACGTGATGTGCTCTCGCCCAATCAGAGCACTGAAGAAATTGAGTTTGACAGTTGGTATATAACAATTACTATTATTATCATTATTATTATAAATCCAATATGAACGTTGTTACTCGATAGAAAATTTTGAACTTCTTCCAAAGAAAAAACAGACGATGTTCATCGTAGTCACAGGCTAATTGACTCACGATTAAAAGAGGTTGTAGACACTGTAGTGGGCGATGCTAATTATAATGATTATATGTTTTTTCAGTTGTTGAGTGAAGAGTTACAAGATCCTATTGTTATTCCAATGATGCTCGTGAATGATTTTGAGATAGACATCTTAATGCAAAAAATTGAAAAACGAACACAATCGAAAAGGTTCTCCTGAATGGTGTGTTTGATTTAATGGTCACCTTTGTAGAAGATCCTCATTTGGCCAGCAGTGGAAAACAAGAGTCATGGTTGAAAGAAAAAAAAAGGACAAGCCATTGGTTCTGTTTTCCAAAGCAATGGGGTTCTATCATTCAGAGAATTTTTGTTTCCCTGGGCAATCATGATCTGCACCCACCTAGAATGGAAAGTGAGTGAGTGTAAGCGTTTTGAAAGAAAATGTTTGGAGAAAAAAGCTTCTTTGGAACAGCTTTTGATGTTTCTGGAGGAGAATGGAGTGAAATGGATGGATGACTGTGAGAAGTGGGGTTCATGGCTCATGAAGAATGTAAAGAAACGTTTGGTGCTCTTGGAAATTGTTCCTAATGAACCATGGGATGACGTAGCGTATGTGCGTGCTGGAGAATCGACGTTTTGAAAGAAAAGCGTTTTGAAAGAAAATGTTTGGAGAAAAAAGCTTCTTTGGAACAGCTTTTGATGTTTCTGGAGGAGAATGGAGTGAAATGGATGGATGACTGTGAGAAGTGGGGTTCATGGCTCATGAAGAATGTAAAGAAACGTTTGGTGCTCTTGGAAATTGTTCCTAATGAACCATGGGATGACGTAGCGTATGTGCGTGCTGGAGAATCGACGGAGTTTGTATTTTTTTGCTTGTTTGTTGCAAAAACTTTATGACTTTACAAACCCCTTATGGTGATGTGGGGTTTTGTGGTTCATGTGCTTGAGAGAGTCTGATACCTCTCAGGGTATCCACAAGCGTAAATTAAGCACGATTGCAAGAGATTGAAATTGACAACGCATTTACGAAAAAACGTTTAGGTGAAGAAGGGCCATTGGTCAAAGTTCAGTGCTTTCGTAGGCATCTCTCGAGGGATCCAGCCTTCAGTTATTACCCTCAAACCAATGAGTCTTAAATGATACAACAAAACACAAAACGCCAGAATGCACCACCATAAAGGTTGTTTTCAATTTAGAGGCAAGGCAACATCTTTAGAATTGCAGCACTTTGCCAGTTTTTGTTGTTCATGATATGGTGGCAAACCTTTCAATAGCTCATTACTCATTTTAATTTCAATTTTTTTATTAATGAGATGACATTTTAAAATCAGTACAACTTTGCTCACTTTCGCTGAAGCAAAATGGCACTGTGAGGGCATTTTGAGTTATTTATATATTTATAGATACATTTTTTTATTGTTTCTATTTCATTTGTTCACGAGATGGCTCTTTTAAAATGATGGGCTTTGCTTGACACTTTTACCCATGAGGTGATATAGTACTGGGGGAGCTTTATTGTGAATAGTTTTGTATTTTTTTCAATTTTTTTTTGTGAGATGCATTTTTAAAGCGGTTTGGCTATCCTTACTTTTGCTATATAGTGCTATTTCAAGGTTATGTATCATTTTAGTTTTAAACTCTATTTTAGAGCGATAACACTTAAACCATGAAATAACCTAGTAAACTGAATAGACACAAATAATACCAAAATTATTTGTTTTCTAATATTTAATTAGTACCCTTTGTACTTGTTTCAAGATAACCATCTCAGCCTGTATGGAGACCGACATTTTCTCCAACAACGAGTTCAAATTCTTCGTTGGCGAAGATGAGGAAGAAGAAGAAAAGGGGTCCGCAATGGACCCCGATAAAATGTTAGTAATTGAAAAAGAATACGGAGACATTCTCTAAGTTCTAAAATAAAAAAAATCATGGTTGACCTCGTGTATTGTTTTGACGCTATCTTCATTTTTTACTTATAGAAATAAAGACACGAACAAAGCCGAAATATCCGAAAACAATACAGCCGACACCAACTCTCAGATGATCCCAGCCAGAATGGAAGCAGAGGTCTTCTCCGACAAAGAATTCTTTGTCAGACAAGACGAAGAAGATAAGGAGGAGAGGGACCCCGACATCATCCTTAAGATTGAAAAAGAATATGGAGATATCCTCCATATCCTAAAATAAAATAAAAAATAATAAAAAAAATCATGGTTGACCTTGTGTCCTTGTAGGTTCTAGCAGCTAAATTTATCGTTTGTATCTGGCTTGCTCTCAACTTTTAGTACGTACCCTTCGGGAAACAGACTAAAAAGATTAGTTGCAGTTAAAATTCTAAGTTTTATTCATACAATGACATTATATTCTCCTTTTACAGTTTAATCTATTCAGTCTCAACGAACTGAAACAGACACCACTGACGATTTCACTTCTCTCAACATTCCCACTTCCACCAAATAGCTATACAAAAGCTGACATCCGTGATGTGACAAAACACACAAAATTCGATCAATGCTTTACTTGAAAACACAAAAGAAAATCAGTTTAGTTTAAACGGCAAGATGGGTCTCTGCATTACAGTGTACAATGCAATAGGCAAAGTTCTATCGAAAACCCGCATGAGCTACTCGGCTTTTCAATATCGAGTATACAAAAAGCTGAAAGAGGACGAAAAGAAATCTTACAACGAACACATGAGCTTGGTGCTGAATGGACAGAGCGCCAAAAACATCCATCAGCACTTGATGAATATAAGCTGGGTAAAGCGTGTCAGCAATCAAGCGATGTGGATCAAGATGGGCGAAGGTGTCGGCATCTCCTTTAAAGATAAAGAGGGGAGAATACATATATATATATACTTCAAATTATTGAAAATGTTTTTTCAAAAAAGTGCTCAACTTTGTAAAGGAGCATTATAAAAATTACTGGGTAAGACTTCAATCAGTATGATTCATTGAAAAAAAGAAAGAAACATACGTAGGAATAGCAACGGATTTCAAAGAAAGATACAGAAATCACAAATGTTCACTAAATCTTGAAAAACGGAAAAACGAAACCGAACTTTCAAAATACGTTTGGAAATTAAAACAAGAAAAAAAGAGATACAGTATTAAATGGAAAATTCTAAAACAATGCCAGCCATACTCCAATATTAGCAAGAAATGTAACCTGTGCTTAAGTGAAAAATTTATAATAATCTGCAAAAGACACTTATGCTCCCTAAATAAACGAAATGAACTAGCTACCCAATGTAAACACAGAAATAGATTCATACTTAGAAATTATGTAAATTATAAATTATAACATGTATTATATATATCAACCTTAATATGACTTCGAGGAAATGTAGAAATTGCGCTGTTAGTTTAAGATCAAATTCTAGAGGCATCCAATGTGATATATGTTCCCATTGGTTCCATCTTAAATGCACACCTTTATCCATCAAGGAATATAAATATCTGGTAAGAATTAATGACCAATGGATCTGTTTATTGTGCAGGTCAGATATCTTCCCCTTTCATGACATTAGTCCTGATGAATTAGCTCAGATATCCTTTAATTCTAACACCCCATGTTTGTGTTCATCTAAAATATCGAATTATAAATTATCTTCATTGCCCTGTTTTAATGTAATGACTTCGATTAACAATAATCCCAATTTACTAAATGTTGACATAGATCAACATCTTCCTACAATAACAAATTTTGACTACTACTCCCCTCATGACTTTCATTCAAATGAAAATATTCAGTCAAACTTAAATAATAATTCCTTTACTGTCTTCCATCACAATATAAGAAGCTTAGCTGCTAATTTCGACTCCCTTCATCAGTTACTTTGTGATCTAGGTCACTCATTCTCAGTTATAGGTCTTACTGAAACAAGACTTAAACTAGATACTGCTAGTTTAACAAAAACCGATTTACCTGGCTACCATTTTATTTCACAGCCATCTATTTCAAATGCTGGTGGTGTTGGTTTCTTTGTTAAAAAGGATTTACTTTTTTTCAAACGAGATGATCTATGCTGTTCTGAGAGTGACTTTGAATCATTAGTTTCTTGAGATTGAAATCCCTCAACAACATAATATTGTTTGTGGTGTGTTCTACAGACACCCTAACCGTATATTTGATAGAACTTTTGCATTTCTCTTCAAAGCAGTTGAAAAGATTGATAAGGAACATAAATTTTGTGCTTTGATGGGTGACTTCAATATCAATCTTTTGAATTTTGAATCACATTCCGACACGGACAATTTTATTAATACTTTAGGTTCCTTTTCACTCAACCCTCAAATTCTTAAACCTACTAGGATTACAAATCACTCTGCTACCCTCATAGATCTTATTTTCTTTAACTCCCTTGAACACCAACTTATTAGTGGTAATATTCTTTGTGATGTCACAGACCATCTTCCCAATTTTTTAATTATTAATAGACTATCAACTCCTTCTTGCAATGCCACAATATTTAAGAGAGACTACTCCAAACTTAATGAAGAAGCTCTCCTCTCTGACATAAGTAACATTAACTGGTTTGAGGTGCTTTCACATGAGGATAATACTTGTAATCCTAATATTAATTCCATGTTTTCCTCATTCTTTTCAATGATTAGCAATATTCTAAATAAGCATGTTCCACTCCGTAAAGTAACTAGGTATGAGGCTAAACTCTATGCTAAACCCTGGATTACTCCTGGGATTGCAAAATCTATTAAAACTAGAGATAATATTTATAAGAAATACCTCAAATCAGGTAGTGCTTATTACCATAAAAAATACAAATGCTACCGAAATAAAATTGTTCAACTGATTAAGTTAAGTAAAAGGAGACATTATAATACTTATTTTGCTAAAAACAAAAATAATATGAAGAAAACATGGTCTGGTATAAAGGAAATTATTTCCCTCAAATCTAAAAATTATACCTCATCGCCAAACAGGATATCCTATAACAAACAAATGATTAGTGATCCTAAATCTATTGCTTCTGCCTTTAATGATTACTTTTCTAATATTGGCACAAATCTAGCTAAGAAAATTCCACAGTCCAAAAATGCCCCTGAAGACTTTTTGGGTAACCCGCTATTTCACAGTTTTTACCTTTCACCTGTAACAGCCCTGGAAGTTGAAAATGAAATTTCTAACCTTAACTCATCTAAGGCTTCTGGTCCTTTTAGTATTCCTCCCAACATACTAAAACTTCTTAAGTTCCAGTTATCCATTCCCTTAGAGATTATCTATAATGTCTCCTTTTCAAGTGGTCTGGTACCTGATCAATTTAAGGTAGCAAATGTTGTCCCAATTCATAAAAAAGATTCAATTTTAGATATGAATAACTATAGACCTATTTCCCTCCTTTCTGTCTTTAATAAGATTTTAGAAAAACTGATGTACAAGCGACTTTGCTCCTTTTTAGACAAACACAACATCCTATTTCACAATCAGTTTGGCTTTCGTCATAAGCATTCAACCTCTCATGCAACTCTCTTAATAACTGACAAAATACAAAAGGCAGTAGAGGAGGGCCGCTACTCATGTGGGATCTTTCTTGATTTTTCTAAAGCATTCGATACTGTTGATCATGTTATACTTATTAAAAAATTAAATCATTATGGTATTCGTGGGATTGCGGGTGACTGGTTTTCCTCTTACTTGGAAGGTAGACACCAGCATGCCACAGTTGGAAATGTTACCTCTGACGATCTCACAATAAGTTGCGGGGTACCACAAGGGTCAGTTTTGGGCCCCCTTCTATTTCTTTTATATATAAATGATTTCCATAACTGTACCAGTTTTTTTGAATTTCATATTTTTGCAGATGATACCAATCTATTTTATTCAGATCGTAGTCTTCTAAATCTAGAATCATTGATTAATAAAAACCTTAATGCTATCTTTGAATGGCTAACTGCTAATAAGCTCTCCCTTAACATTAAGAAAACTAATTTTATTATATTTCATCCTCCTCAAAAAGCAGTTCATTACACAGTCAAATTATTCATAAATAGTGAGGAAATACATAAAGTAAAAAGCATCAAATATCTTGGTCTGTATATGGACTCTCACTTAAACTGGAAAGCTCACATTTCATATGTCTCCAAGAAAATCAAACGTTGTATTGGTATCCTCTCGAAAATACGTTATTATGTTAATATCTCAATTCTTCTTCAACTTTATTATACTATGATTTTTCCCTTTTTAACTTATGCTTTGACTACATGGGGCAATACGTACCAAACTAATCTCCAACCTCTAGTTTCAATTCAAAAAAAAGCAATGAGGATAATAACCTTTTCTGATTATAAAGCACACTCTAGTCCTCTTTTTCGAAGGTTGGAAATTCTTAAATTATCCGACCTAATTTTTATCCATAATGCTTTATTTATGTATGATTACTACAAGAATATGCTACCAGTTGCTTTCAATAATTTTTTTAAATATATTAACCAAGCTACATCCATATAATACAGGATTTGGCCAGCAGAAAAGCTTATTATGACTCCCAAAAATAGGGACAAACTATGGAAATTTTAATATCGTTTCCTTAGAGCAAAAATTTGGAATTCTCTGTTGTGATTGAATTAAAGACTAAAAACTCGCCATCACCTGCAAAAAAATTTATCTGAATCATTTATAATTAACAACCTATTCATCCACTTGATATAGTCATATATTGATGTACCTCTTCTTAAGCTCACTTTACGTTCGTGTGTGTGTTTTGTGTGTGTTTCTTTTCCTGTTATTAATGTTTGTATGCATGTGTGTGGCAGCTAACTACAACAATAGTTAGTGGAGGGTTCCACTCCATTACCTATTGCTACACAATAGAACAACGATCTGTCCATAGCTACTTTGCCTCATTAGCTTTTCTAGCTATTAAAAGTAGCTGTGCTCAATATCTATAGTTTATTTCAACATGTAGACAATATATGTTCTGTACATATATTTTTTGTATAAATTTTCATCAAAGAGTGCAAATAAAGTTCTTCTTCTTCTTCTAGATGACAACCCGCTGCATAAGATTTTTAACAGAAACACGGTAAAAATAAGCTACTCCTGCATGCTGAACGTTAAAAACATAATCGATAACCACAACAAGCAAATAATCAAGCAGCGCGCTACTGAACAATCTGAATTAATTCCTCCTTGCAGCTGCAGAAATAAAGCTACTTGTCCACTTGAAGGAGAATGCCGCACTTCTAATATAATCTACCAAGCAAAAGTAACTACTGAAGACAAAACAGAAACATACGTGGGACTAACTGAAAATGAATTCAAATCACGATATAGAAACCATACTTCATCGTTCAGAGATGAAAACAAGAGAAATGCAACTGAACTATCTAAGTATATATGGAACTTGAAAGACAGTAACATTCAATTCACTTTGAAATGGTCAATTCTGATGAAAGCAAAAGCCTACAATAATTTAAGCAAACGTTGCAATTTATGTCTGAATGAAAAATATATAATAATTTGCCAACCTAAGATTGCAACATTAAACAAACGCAATGAACTTGTATCATATCAGGCTTTTCGTGCAGCAATAGCTATCCATCCCCTTACAATCGTGGCATCAAATGACTGCCTTTGGTTGCACTCATTAGATATTATGTCCTTGTCATTGACGGATACCTTTTTTACGCATCATTCCATACCCAAACTGGAGAAATCCACCTTTTTGATTGGTTTTTGGTCTTTCATTGACAATCACTGAAGACACCATGTTTAATTTCCCTGAACACACACACAAGATTGCAGCATTGCATCAGGTTTTTTAAAATTATTTTATTGTCATATGAATGAAAAGAGTCGAGAGGCAGTATAGCGGTTTGTTTCCCTGTTTGTTATTTTTCATTTATTTATTTATTTTTAAGTGGTAAAACTTCATAGCTTATTGCACATTATAATTTCAATTTTTTATTAACGAGATGGCGGTACTGTGAGAAGGCTAGAAAAGAACAAATTTCTAACTCAGAAAAAGAACTTATTTCATCTTTAGTTTCTATGACAACGATCTTTTTAATTACAACAACAAAAGGAATTAAGCTGTTGACCTTGTACAACACCTCGTGTCAATAGGTCAGTAATTGAATCTTATTGATTGGAGCTTGCAAGGCTTAGTTTAATTACTTGAAGGACTAGAGTTGGGTTTTGTATTTCAGCTGTTCAGCAAAACCAGTTTTAAATGTAGTTTTGATGCAAGCGCGAACATCTGCCTAAGATTCTAAGTTAGTGTCACCAATTAGTTTTGTTTAGCAACAATCTTTAGGTCAAGAAATATCTACTTGATCTTGAATAAGACTTTAGTTCTTATATTTCAGTATATTTTGACTTAAATGTACAAGCGATTGTCATCAACACTTTGTTAAGTTAATCCCTCTTACAAAGAGTTATTGTAGGATTAAGGTTATTGAGTCAATAGGTCTTCTCAGGTCATGAACGTGAATATTTAATGAGTCTTCAGTAGAACTCACTACAACCAGTTGAGTGGGTTATGCTAATGAACTTGTATAAACTAGCCATTTCTAATAGAAAGTGAAGTGCTGCGAGCAGAAAACAGCAGGTGTATCCACGTTAGCAGAACTCACGAAAGTACACCGCTTTCTCTGATATATGAAATGTTTCTTGTCTATCTGATCTCCTGTGTGTTGTGTGACGAACACTGCTAGTTGACCTTTAATGTTGAACTACAAAACACAATTCTCCAGGATCAGTGTCGGACACACACAGTTCAAAATATTTAGCACTTTGAGTAAAGCAATTTTCAGGAATTTTTCAAACAATCACAAACGGCTAGCGTTGGAAATGATTATAAAACTAACTGATTTTAAAAAGCTACAGTATAGTTGTACGTTGCATCACGGTCAAAGATACCTCATTGTCTGCTGTACTATTTGACGCTTTAGATCAAACAAATGATAAATACAATTCCATCACATACAAAGTATAAAATTTTCTTTCATAGAGTAACCAAATATATTGCAGAGATTCTCAGCGCAACCTCACTTCATACTTATTATCTTGGCTTGAATTGATTCGGCCTGTAGACGAGCTTCGATTCGAACAGTAACCCGCAAAATGACCCGTAACAGAACATTGCCCTCTCGAAAAAATATCACTTAGCATTTTGTGACTTTCTTTATACTTCGAGAAACATAAAACCTCTCGAATGGAATTGCACAGGAATCCCAATTCGTCCCTGTGAAGTCAAGGTTCGCCATGAACATACCACCGTACATAAAAATCGAGTTCGCGGATCAATATTAAGGTGACGTCATTAATCGCACAGGAATCCCACACCAAGAATAGTGTTACTGCTCACTTCGCTCCCAGCAATAAGGAAGAGCATGCTGAGTAATTTTTGATTGACAGCCACGCCCCCTAAAGGCTACTTGGAGAACTATAGCTATGGAATACATTATACAATGAAATTGATACAAAAGGTTTTTCCTCTCGTGGTGTCAATGTGAAATCTAGTCTTGCTTGGACTTGCATTAATCATATGACTAAAAATGTCGCAGAAATGACCTTCATTGACGTCACGTCAGGCCTTGTTTGAACCACCAACCAATCATATTTGTAGGGAGGGTCAACTTATCCCGACAACAGTATGCATTCCAGACAACGCCTTCAGTACACAGTCAAACACAAGCTAAAACAAAAGCGTTTGGTATAAGAAGGCATTGTTCTATAAAGAGTTTCTGAATTGTTGCCATTTTATTCTTCAAAAAAGGTAAGATAACAATTGAATCGGTTTTTGACTAGAACCTTACAAAGACACGGAAATTGCTTCATATTCTTGTGCGCGATCTTTCAATTTCCTCTACGAATCATCATCGAGTCCAAAACGGTTCTTCAAATAGGATTTTTATCCTCCATTCTTTTCTACAGACATCAGTAAGTATGTAAGTAAGTAGTGCATTCAAGTAGTACATCTGAAGATTCAATATTTTGCTCAAGAAAAATGAGTCTTATCGACCTAAGAATAAGCAATAAAAGTTCGTCGATGCGCAGTTCTCTGTGAATTGTGTATCGACCACAAAAGTGAAAACGCTTACAAAGCATCGTGCAGAAAGTCTCTAAATTACTACTACGTTCAAGTAGTACATGTCGATCCATAATTAAAAAGGTTTTCGCAACCTTAAAAAAACATGAAATGTCTTAGCAATCGTGTACCAGACTGTACCATTTCCGCTTTGTTTGAGAAAATCAAATCAATGAGAGTATTAATATGCATATCTAAAGAATATTAAGTGTAGATTGCTGAAGATTTTAACTGGTATCTAAAGGGGTATTGCACTAAAAAAATAAAGTCCTTCAATTACGAAAGACTACGAAAGGTCACAGGACAGACTTATTGACATCACAGAATAAATATTTCAAGCAGGGTTTGTAAGCACTAAAACACCCGAGACAAAGACTTCATATATAAAGACATATATAATTTATTCATTATATACGGTAAGCTATAATGTTTGACATCAGCCTTTCATGCTAGCATCAAGAACTTCAGCTTTCTTAGTAAAGAAGGCTCTGAGTTTTTCAAACTTAGAACAGATTGTGTATGAAGTTACTCAAATATTAACAGTAATATGTATAGCGTGCTGGAAATGTAACGCAATAGGTGAAATGACCTTGGTGTTTTGGAATAGCCGTATTGATACAGAAGCTAATGTCCTGAGTAATTATGGAGGTGGAGCCATGTCCAGAAATCAATTACTTACGGGCAGTGCTAAACCGCGAAACGCCAAAATGAAACACCTAAACGAAACAATAACGAAACAATACCGAAACGAAAAGCGAACAATCATTTTTTAACTGTAGAGAACAAAAATATTTATATAAGTTATGTATGGTAAAGCCCTGCCGCACACAGCGAGTTGATTTCCTTTCCAGCAAGATCAAAGCATCCTACTTGATATTTATAAGCTGTCAACACTAGTAATACTTAGTAATTCTCTTCGAGTTCTTCTTCATCACTGTACAACTGGGAATTATAGGAATATTTACGGCATAGTTGCTCCTTTTTTGGTTTGGCTGGCCTCGAGCCAGCCTCAATCTGTATGTAAGAGGTGAAAGATAAGAAATCAACCTAAAAAGGTTTTCAACGATTGTGAAGTTGCATTCACGGCTCATTAGCCAAGTCGGCATCTAAAGTAAATCTCAAATGAAATCTTTAATCTCTAAATGAACTGAAATGCATATTATTTGAAATTCAAGTATACACATTCTCTTAACAAACATTTAAGAAGATGGGGTAAAAGATCAAAAATCAGCGTGACGAACTTGTTGTTTAGAGTTTCCGGCATCACAAACTTGTTGTTTAGAGAGTTTCCGGCATCACAAGATATTTTAAACAAGCCCCTTGAGTTCTAGATCTGTGAATGAAATCAGACTTATTGATTGTTAAAGCCACAACTTCATGAATTATTTTCAGAAAGAAGTTCAAAACGTGGTAAAAAGCTTTGACACGGCAAGCAAGCGCTCCAGATTTGTCTTGAAATAAACAAACTAAAATCACGTTGAAGGTTGAAACCGAAAACTTTTGTGACTGGACGCAACATCCATTAGACAAATCTGTTGATGATTTTATTCTTTAGCTGCCAACTTCGATGAGTCAAACATTTACTAAGTCCAGTGGGGACGGGGATTATTGGTCTCCGGCATCTGAGGCAAAATTTACTTAGCAACCAGTACTGGGGATGATTTTGTTTTCATTGCCTGACCACGAGCAACATACGGTGAGTCGACGGATGACCGCCGAACGTGTGCCGAACCTAAAGCTCTTGAAGCGTGAAAAAATCTATTGTTTTCCTTAAGGCAACCAGAACAATAGAATAAGCTTGATATGTCAAAATTAAAACATCTTAGTGTAAAACAAAATTGTCGAAATAATTAATAATAATAAATCCACAAATTGTAGTTGAGAAAAAATATATTTATTGCAAGTTCCACTTGGACTTAAAAAAAGCTATTTCGGTGTGTTGTGGAGCTGTCACATGTGATGGGCATGCAGGGTATTTTTTCAACTGGGATTTTGAGGTGGAGCAATTCACTTCAAAGAAAACCGGAGTGCTTTACAAAATTTCAACATCTTACTTTAAAAGGAAATATGTCAAAATAATTTTGGAAAATTCTCAAACAGTAGTTGAAAAAAATATCGGCTAATGTATACGGTGTAGCCTTATGTGTAAAGTAGACGGAGCGCACTAAATTAGTGAAACAGAAATTAATAGTTAGGAATATAAACAGATGAAATATTACTAATGTCTATTGGGTCTAATACTAATTTCACAGGCTTAGTGTGATCACTTTAAATGTCATTCTAAAATCCTTATAATATAGTTTCAGACCATAGACTTGACAAATTCATCAGATGAGGGGGACTTAAAAAAAGCTATTTCAGTGTGTTGTGGAGCTGTCACGTTGGAAATCTTTGACTTTATTCATCGAATTTAGAAGAAATGATTTCACTAAGTTATAACTTGGTTGTATAGGACTCTCACTCGACAGCATGTGGTTTACGACTCACATTGTACTCAGAGCAATCCAATCTTATTAGAGAAAAATACTCACATCAATATCTTTATCATTGTCCTCCACGTCCTCCATCGTTGTGTCTAAAGAGAATTTGAATCCTTTGATATCTTGAAAAATTCAGCCCATCGACAAATATTGTACACAGAAGATGGAAAATGACTATATTCTTTTTATAATAACTCAAAAACAGAACACTTTTTTTAGCTGTAAATGCTTCTAATATGATTTGATATGAGCCGTTCTTACATACCTTACGTATGTTGCATCACGGTCAAAGATACCGCATTGTCTGCTGTACTATTTGAAGCTTTAGATCAAACGAATGATAAACACAATTCCATCACATACAAAGTATAAAATTTTCTTTCATAGAGTAACCAAATATATTGCAGAGATTCTCAGCGCAACCTCACTTCATACTTATTATCTTGGCTTGAATTGATTCGGCCTGTAGACGAGCTTCGATTCGAACAGTAACCCGCAAAATGACCCGTAACAGAACATTGCCCTCTCGAAAAAATATCACTTAGCATTTTGTGACTTTCTTTATACTTCGAGAAACATAAAACTTCTCGAATGGAATCGCACAGGAATCCCAATTCATCCCTGTGACGTCAAGGTTTGCCATGAACATACCACCGTACATAAAAATCGAGTTCGTGGATCAATATTAAGGTGACGTCATTAATCGCACAGGAATCCCACACCAAGAATAGTGTTGCTGCTCGCTTCGCTCCCAGCAATAAGGCTAGATACTAGCTTAGTGTACACTCACAGTTTGACTCCAAAACTGTAAAGTATTACTAGTTGGAATGATGAATAAAGATCCTAGTACACTCTACCTTGGTTTAATATTTGACTGAGTTCAGCCCCATAACAATTGGCGGAGAAACCAAGCACATTCTAGGAAGGTTAGTTTGCCTTTAGTGATGAACACAAGTGAGTGTGTCAGATTTTCTGTTGTAACCTCTATTTGTTAATCTGTTTATTTTCACTACATTGTTTAACGCCTACATTTGTACATTTTCCAGTGTTCATAGTGGGGTCCCTTTTCTCCTTTATAACCAAAGATTATTATTGGTTTTTCATTTGAATTTCACTGAGTTGTGTTTTCAAAAGTTTTTGCCGTGCATCCTAGATCTGGACGAAGTATTAGTGCTCCTAAGAAACCGTGTGAAAATCCAATTCATAGTAGGAAAACTCAGACAGTAAATATGACACATTTAGCCGAAAGTATAACAACTTCCAATAAGGAACTCATGAAAGTGTTCCAGGAATCAATTACAAACCTCTTTTAAGGAACAATCAGACAAGAATCATGGTGAATTGTTAACAATTAATGCCAACTTAAGAGAAAATATAACTAAAACTAGTTCAGCCCAAAAGGGTACTTCGGCTCTAGGTAGAAGTCCGATTTTCTCTGGGAATGAATCAGACACGCTAGAATTTTTAGAGCAGTTTAATTCTTTTTCTGATTTTCGTTACAAGCAAAGGCTAGCCGCTTTCCCCCTTGGTTTAACAGAAGCCACGAGAACTTGGTTTTTCATCTTAGATAAGAAATATGGTAATTTCAAGGAATTGTGCGATCTGTTTAGGGATCGTTTTCTTTCTAGAAGCGACAATTGGGTTTTAAGACAGGAATTACATTCGAGAAAACAAAAGCCCAATGAAAGTGTAGCAGATAATAGCACGGATATTTTGAAAAGATGTCAGCACCTAGGAATACACAAGAATGAGTGTATGCACATTTTTACTAATGGGTTATCACAGGATTTGAAAAACTTTACTATTTTGTCTCAGCCTAAGAGTTTTGAAGATGCTGTGATGGCAGCAAAAGATCCACTATTAAGCTGAATGTAGTAGTAAGTATTGGCCCACAAGATATGCAAAATCTTAAGGAAGAAATGTTAGGAGCGATTTGAAAGGTTTCAACACAAAGTCCTATGCAAATAGCAGCTTTTGAACAAAGACCAACATCTAAAATTAATGAGCCATTGACAGAAGTGAAATCCTAGATATAATCTGTAGTAAAGTTAGAAGGAAAGTAACTCGCCAAGGCAATTTGGCAATAATAATTTGTGCTTCAATACTAGGACTAACTTTGGTAGGGGTTCTTCTAGGACTGTTAGAGGAGATGTTATATGCTTTAAGTTCAAGAAAGTAGGTCATCACCATTGTGTGTATTAACCCGTGACGTGCATCACACTTAATTATAATTTTAGAGTTAGAACAAGACACAAGGATCAGATCGTTACGGGTTAGTGGTCCAGCATAACAACGTTTGTTAATGTGGTAAGAGAGAGAGGTATTAGATATTCGATAGTACAGAAAGCTGTTTTAGTTCAAATACGAGGCAAGGTTACCATTGTATATAATGAAATGTACTTATCCTTGTGTTCATACTGAGTTAAAGGGTTCATTAAAATAGGAAAACCATCTGCCAAAGCCTTAGCCGTAAATCGGAATTGTCTTTGTTTTTGTAACTGAGAAGTCAAAGCGGAAGTTAATGATTCTGGTAAATCATTAATTCCCACCAGTTCTCTACCCTGAATTCCAGCTAATTGGTTCGATACATCTTGAAGTGCAACAATGAATTGTACATCTTTGAAGATTCAAATGAAAATTTTGCAGTAAAATCTAGCAATGAGTCATAGAGACATTTTTCCTGTTTTGGTAATTTCTTTCTTCCAAGAAATTAAACTAAGGTAGAGTCAATTTCTGAAATTCCATCCTCAAGTGTATTAACCCATGACGTAAGCTTATCAGTGATTTTTAACAATTGTACCATTTTTCCCTTGACGGCAGTGATCAGAGCTTTTTCATCTTCCAAAGCATCTGTCATCTGTCATCAGAGTTGCAGGAACCCCCAAAAGAAGTATAAATCTTTCTTATTAAGCCCAAAACTCTAGAATGACAAGCCCATGGGGATCTTCTAGCTCTAGATAATTTCTTAAGCCAAGTCTTTTCTTCTGAGCTAATCTGTGAACACTTACTTATAGCCCATTGCTTGCAACTGCGAAGCAATGGTCTATAAGCTTGTGGACAAATCATCTTAGCTGAAAGCTTTGTTTCAAAAGTAAAAAAATTCCTTAAGTAACTATCACATTCAAGCAAATTAGTTAGCCTGGCATGGAGAGCATTCGTCTAATATTTGTATGAGCCTTACGCACTGTCAGAAATACTTTATTCATAAATGTTTGTTGTGCCGATGAACATTGGTTTTTAACAACCAGATTTTTCCCAAAAGGAGTTGCCTGTAATTTCAATTTCAAATTCAAAACATGCGTGTCCGCATAAAAAATTAGTGGTTGTGAATTGTCAAGTTATCACCCACAATGTGATGGGGCAGTTGAAAGAATGAATTCTGTACTAGCTAAGTCATTGTCAATGTATGTTGGTAAACAACAGAAAGATTGGGATGTTTATTTGCCTTCAATACTTTTTGGTGACCGTACTTCACCTGCAACCTCTACAGGCGAAAGTCCTTTTTATCTTTGGAATGGTTGAGAACCTTGGTTACCAGTTGATGTTTTTCTGTTACCTGCTCAGAAGCTATCAAAATCAATAGCAGAACATAGAGAGCGCATTGTTCGCAACATTGAAATCGTGCAAGAGGTGGCAAGAACAAACATTCAATTGGCACAACAAAAGATGAAAGAAACTCATGACAAAAAGGCCGCATTTAACACTTATCAGGAAGGTCAGAAGGTTTGGGTTTATACACCAGTTACACCTGTAGGATTATCTAAGAAACTTAAGTTTATGTGGAACGGGCCTTTTCGCATATGTTCGTGTCTAGGCCCTTCCCACCACATCTTAAGAACTTGTAATGACAACAGACGTGTTGCCGCGATAATTCATTTTAATAGCCTCAAACCGTTTTATGATCCAAAAGACAGGCCTGTCGATATACCAGCGGATTTAGACGACCCTGATGAGCCTTGTTTATGTGAAGATGAGTTTCCAGAAGGAAGTTTTGAACCAGTTTCTGAAAATTTGGCAAATACATCGGATTCAAATTGACCCTGGTGTTATTGTACCAGAACAGCATGACCAATCAGAATCTTTAGTTACCGACACGGCTGAACAAACAAACCAGACTGGAAGTGACCCTATTAAATTGGACGAGACGGAACCAAAGAGAAATCGCTGGCAATATCGTGTTTTGTGGGCAAATTTCCCTGAATCAGAAGCAACTTGGGAGCCAGCTAGCAATATTCTTGATGATGATTTAATCGAAGAATTCAACCGTTCTCATCAACAGCTAGAACAATAGGCCGCGTGTAGTTGACTCATTTTTGCATAATTTGCATGTATTTATTTTAGGTTCTTTTGTTTATTACTTGCCTAGGATACCATGAGTCTAGCAAATTACATAAGCCAACCAGATTTTTGGTCAGACACCCTAGATGAGTTTTTATATACTAATTTTGACACCAACAGAGGAAGTGTAAATTTTCTTGACGATACGCCACTAGAGAGCCTTGACTTTCATTGTGCTTATATCTCATTGCCTAATCATCATTTATTTTTACCAGTGTCACATGGACAGCTATTTTGTATAAGCTCTTACTATAGATTGCTTTTAGCCTGGAATCACGGAACGTGCTCTGACACAATATATTTTACACACGCGAATTCAGGAGCTGTCACACTGCCTGAGCACTTTAATACATTTTCGGTTCACTGTTTGGTTGACCTCATAAATGGCAAAAGGCCATATTATATCATGGAGGAAGACCAAATACAACTCATAGCAATATGCGGATTTTTAGGCATACATAGTGATTGGGTAGTCTCAATTACCAAAATTTGAGAACCTGCCTAATGGCTATGAATATCTGTGACATGTTTTCATTTATACCTTGTACGAAAATGGTTATTCCTCTTTAGCCAAGTATTATTGTGTGTTGGAAGAGCAGCATGACCTCTTGACTTCTTCATCTAGCTTGCAATCATTTGTAATGTTTAGTAAGTTTTTAAGTAAATTCACAATTTCGCATTGATATTCTGTACACCTTATTAAATACTTTCTGCTTACACAGTTTTTTCTTTTATTTCCAGTTTAGCATGAGTACTACTCTGTTACGGGACAAAAATAAGACGAAATATTTCAAAATAATTATTTATTTTATTCTATGTTTTTGAGCTGTAATCCTTTCCGTTCACAAGCTGTGTTTATTGTATTTAGCTGTGCACATGTGCCTTCGCGAGTAGTTCTTAAGTTTACAAACAAGGAGACTTCTGTGTTTACAATTCTTAATGGAAATCTTAGGTTTTCTCATAATCTGAAATATCATTTTCATTACACTTATCTACTCTTTTACAGGAAGACGTGGCTTTGACTAATGTTTTAAAGTTCTCATACGATGTACTAACAGTGTACATGGGAACAAATCTCAAAGCTGTGCCTTCCGCTTGTGAAATCCAATCTATTGTTCCTTGAACATAGGATGGCGTTTGTTGTAGCAAACACACCTTCCTTTGGTTCCCTGAGCACACAAATCTGTTAAAACAAGAATCTATCTTTAAGGAAGCTTTTGAAATGACTATTTGTTAACTGTCAATCGTCAAGACCTATACAACATCTTGAGTTTGTTTGTTCAGCTCTCAACTGTGCTCCTTACTACTGAGTACTAAGTATATTTCCTGGACTTGCATTCCTTAAATTCTGATTCTTGTTTTAGCATATTTATACCATAAAATAGCGTGCATTCTGAACTATCGAATGGAAGTTTTAGTAAGTCATCATCTTTTTCTAGGAACCATAATTCTCCTAAATTCAGTTCTTTCTCAACACGTCATATGTTTGTCATGTCATGTCATATTCCCAATCCAATCCTTATTTTGGTCTTGTGCTATTGTGTTGATTGGACTACCATATCACACTCCAAATTTGTATGTTTGTTGGAATGCCACAACAGAACTCATGAATTTACATCCATATTTTGGTCGTGTTGATTGGACTCCCATTTCACACTCAAACTTTTGTTTGTTTGTTTGTTGGACTGCCACAAACAGTAATCCTAGATTCTTTTTTCTAGATGTCTAAAAACTTCAGGAAAAACGTAAAGCTGGACCAAAGGCGAATGGAAGAATTTTTACGACGTCACTGCTTTATTTGCTATTGCCCACAGGAGGAGCCATCCGTTCCGATGGCTTGATGTAAGAAAAGAATCCATGAGTCATGCCTGCAAAAGGCATTTGACCATGCCTATACGCCTGGGGAGTACCACTGCCCCTTTTGTCGCCAGGAACTTGCGCCATATAACGTGGATGAGCCATTTCGTTGGGATTATTCCCCAAATTGAATTCCAATGGGTTTTTGACATATTACGTTCATTCTGGCTTTGCGTCAGTATGAGCCACCTTGGCCACAACCACGGCCTGTCCCCATTGATTTTGAACAATATGTGCGATGATGAGGAATGGGAAGAGGCTAGGAACCGTCCACACTGACCACCACAAATCCTTTTCCCCGACTACCAACACCCCCCACCTCCCCCTGGTTGGGCAGAAGAAATGGAACGAATCATTCAGCACTATCTTAGGAACCCACTGCCAGTTCCGGAAAATGTCATCTATTGTCCAGGCTAAATGGTAAACTCTTTTGCACACTAGATTTCTTATAGGCCTCCTTATAGACCTTAGCTAATATATCTGGGTTTTTTTATTTCATCTTTTGCAGTCCTTCAATCACAGAATGTACCTCCTCTTGTTATTAACTGCTTTGCTAACTTTCACACATGAATGAATCTAATTTTGATACTAATGGCAAAGTAGTCACTTAGTATCCTTCGTTGTTAACTCTGGCTCATAACCCTCATAACCCATGTGCGATCTGCAATAAAGTAGTTTATGCAGCGCACCCTCATCCGCTGTAGACATTGACGTGCTGTGGGTGGGGAGTGATGAGTTGTCTTAACGACACGTTATGTCAGAGGGGGCGGGAGTGCCCAGTGTGCAAACGGCCGATTAGGCCCACTAATCGCCCCCAACCCCCCCCCCCTCCATGGCCCGAAGGCCTATCATATACCATTATACACATTACGACAAGAAACCAGAGAGATGGTGGACTTGCGCCTGTGCCTAGGCGGCAGCATGGGGACTCAATTGAATTCTGCCATTCCCCTCGAATTAACCTCTGTGTCATTTTTGTGGTTATTGTAATTTTTTTTCCTTGGTAATTGTTAGTAATGTGTTGTACGCTAGGTACGACTGACAAAGTGAATTAGAATGCATAGTGAGTGGAATGGAGTGACCATGTGAGCTATAAAAATATAAAAAAGGTACCAACAAAAAAATAATAAATGAATCAAAGAAAATTTTTATAAAGAGGAAGGAAAAAAAAAGACATTTGTCTAAAAAAATATAAAGATAGTGAGTTGAGAACGATGGAATAACAGAGTGGATGAATGCACTGACACTGCGACTAAAGACTATTTTGACATAACTGTCACCAACACTGCAACAGTTTTTGACAAAGACATATTCGTTTTTATTTTTTCTTAGACATCAGTGATGGACAAATACCGTTTTGACTTCTCTGAGTTTTACTTATAGAACCATGTGGCACTATCTTCTACATATCAGCCTACTACAACTTTGCCCGCTAATGCTGGCTAACGAATTTGATAATATGAGCAAAACGGTTACCTTTTATCCTTCCTCCTTAATGATTGCGTACAATTCACGACCACTAATTTTTTATGCGGACACACATGTTTTGAATTTGAATTTGAAATTACAGGCAACTCCTTTTGGGAAAAATCTGGTTGTTAAAAACCAATGTTCATCGGCACAACAAACATTTATGAATAAAGTATTTCTGACAGTGCGTAAGGCTCATACAAATATTAGACGAATGCTCTCCATGCCAGGCTTTACTAATTTGCTTGAATGTGATAGTTACTTAAGGAATTCTTTTACTTTTGAAACAAAGCTTCCAGCGAAGGTGATTTGTCCACGTGCTTATAGGCCATCGCTTCTCAGTTGCAAGCAATGGGCTACAAGTAAGTGTTCGCACATTAGTCCGGAAGAAAAAACTTGGCTTAAGAAATTGTCTAGAGCTAGGAGATCTCCGTGGGCTTGTCATTCTGGAATTTTAGGTTTAATAATAAAATTTTATACTTCTTTTGGTTGTTCCTGTAACTCTGACAAGCTTTTAGGCCTGAAACGTACACTTATTGACCTGACAGATGCTTTGCAAGATGAAAAAGCTCTGATCACTACTGTTAACGGTAAAACAGTACAATTAATGAAAATCACCGATAAGCTTACTTCACGGGTTAATACACTTGCCGATGGAATTTCTGAAATCGATTCTACCTTAGTTTCTTGGAAGAAAGAAATTAACAAATTTGGGAAACAGGAGAAAAGTCACTATGACTCCTTGTTAGATTTTACCACAAAATTTTCATTTGAATCTTCAAAGATGCACAATTCATTGTTGCACTTCAAGATGTATCGAACCAATTAGCTGGAATTCAGGGTAGAGAACTGGTGGGAATTAATGATTTACCAGAATCATTAACTTCCGCTTTGACTTCTCAGTTACAAAAACAAAGACAATTCCGATTTACGGCTAAGGCTTTGGCGGATGGTTTTCCTATTTCAATGAACCCTTTGACCCAGTATGAACATAAGGATAAGTACATTTCACTACATACCATGGTAACCTTGCCTCGTATTTCAACTAAAACAGCTTTCTGTACTATTGAATATCTAATACCTCTTTCTTACCAGATTAACAAACGTTGTTATTCTGGACCACTAACCCGTAACGATCTAATCCTCGTGTCTTGTCCTAACTCTAAAACAGTAATTAAATCTGATGCACTTGCTAAATGCTTTAATCAACACGGCACCCTGATTTGTCCCGATTCTGTTACTCGTCGTTCACAAGATGTCTCTTGGCTTGGACTTCCATGGTCGCCTGGCTCTTCTACAACTTACCCACGTTCACATTCAGCTACCAAGTGTGAAGACACAGACCACATCTACCACCTTGGAGGACGCTATTTCTTATCTACGAAGAAACAGTCTGTGCAACTGGATAATCAACCCTTCCACATGTCACCCCTAGCTGTTAACCACATTCCATGTAACCAGACATCTGAACAACTACCAACCAGCTTTGGCACCTGCCCTACTCAGCTTACCATAACCTTACCTATCTTTCACAAGAAAACAGTAAAATATGTACCTTAGACTCCATCTGACTACAATAACAACACCATCAACCTCCACTACAAATCCTTACAGATACCTCCACCTCTACAGTTCAACAAATCAGTTATCAAAGCCCTGGACAAAACTTTCAACAGAATCAATGGTGACCTTGCAGCCAAACTTAAAACCATTCGTAAAGACATTAAAAACCTCCATGAAGTACCTGGTACTCCATTGGCCCTGATAATTGGTTCAATTGCACTGTTTCTCCTTCATCAACATGCTGATCTTTGTGGTCCTTTGCTGTTATCACCACAGACAAGCGCAACCTGACCCTAGTTTGGTCCACTACGTAAAGTCGCCACCACAGAGACAGCTACCAACAATACCAGAGGAGGAACTAAACCCTATGACGGAAATCTGCCCGGATTGCGGAGAAGAGGATCCTGAATCTCAACATTGAATTCAACGACTCATGAAGACCTCCGACTACCACTTGAACTTCTACGATCCATGAAGATGCTTGAATTTCAACGATTCACGAAGAATAGCTGAAGTTCTACGATTTCATGAAAACCAAGAAAATTACAGTTATAAACGGAGTGTTATAAGGAACTTTGGCAGTTAACTGTCAATTTTATGAACAATTTCTCTTATTATATTTAGTATTATTGTAAACTTCTAGAATGGCTCTAACGTTCTTATCTTTCAGGTATTTCCCTCGTGTTAGTAGACGTTAAGAAGTTCTAGAGGTATTTTCACTGTATTTTATTGTAATCTTTAATATTTAGGGTTTTACTTAGGTTTTAAGGTATATTTAGGTTTTATCTTCTATTTTGGTGATGGGATCAAAACAAGTACAAAAAGTACAAAAAAAAACCCATCAGAAAATTCAACAAAAAAAATTTTTTTGCACATATAATCGTATTTATTCAAGTAAGGAATTGAGACAATTTCCTCATATTTCACCAGTATTTAACCATGTTATCCAAATGAAAAAATTGGTTAGTCAATTTCCAACTTTCAGAGTATTTAATCGCATTTATTCATTCAGGGAATTAGGGGAAATTTAGAGCTACAGAGGATCTTTTACAGCCTTTCATTACTTCTCGCAGGAGCTCGAATCTTAATGGGGGAGTATTGTCAGGAGGCTAGAAAAGTATAAATTTCTAACTCAGGAAAAGAATTAATTTCATCTTTAGTTTCCTTGGCAACCACTTGTCCTTGAGAACTTTTTCATTATAAGAACAAAAGCAATTAAGCTGTTGACCTTGTAAAACACCTC